>OX104024.1:32622371-32683050 GCA_944470205.2 Schistosoma margrebowiei | reverse complement strand
GTTGTTTTGCTTTCTTGCTCTTCTTAAGCACTAACATGTAGTTTGAGATAATGAATTTTATCTTGTATTCGTATTCAAACTTCATCCATGAGCAAAATTGCTATCGTTACATGAATTCATGTCTTATTGCCTCATTATTATTTATTTATTTATTTGAACACATAGATATTGGTACAAAGGGGCACCGAATACATATGTACCACAAAGATCTCATTTGACTTGTGTGAGAGCTGTGATACTGCCCGGATGCCCAAATCGAAGCAGGTGGTTTTCTTAGGGGGTCACGCCTCGAGCCTTCGTCCTAAGGGTCTGATCTACAAAGCAGTAGAGCAACGGTAGGAGATGCAGTCCTATGGTACGCGGTGACCAACAATTTGTTCTTACAACATTTGTTCCTTCAGGATCCATGGAGTCCACGTGCACCATTGGTTCGGAATCAGAGTTTTTCAACTCTCCTAGGTGGACTCTCCGTCTCCGCTAACCCGGTTAAAGTGCTAGACATTCGCTTTTCGTCCTCTCAGTTTCGTAAACAACACCCCTAACGCGAGAAGGCGATGAGTAGGACTTCCCTGACAGAGGCTATATACGCGTGGCCATGTGAGAACATTTCGAGAGGGAGAACGGACTCTCCTCACCCTCGGCCGTACCAGGGCATTTAGGGGCTTATTGCTTCATAACTATTATCGTGGTGCATTTCGTAACACTCTATTCTACCAATCATTTTTGTGTTAAACGTACTGAAACTACTCTGTATTTTAACTGATAGCATTTAGTAAATTATCAAGTAGGACGTTTTTGATGTATTCTCTCTTCTATAACTGCCAAAGAAATGCTTTGTCCCAGAGCTTATAAATAAGAGTGTGAGTAAAATATTTATTCGTTTGTTAGTAGAAATTAATAAGCGTGTCATATAAATATTTTTTTATTCACTTGTATTGTGTTAAGTGATTCTCTGAAGATGATATTTTGTATCACAATTTAACGCTAGCTGAAGAAACATTTTTATAATCACTTCTGTAGTTACGTATACCTCCAAAATTAAGTGGGAAAATTGCAATACCACCTTACCTAATTAGAGCTTTAGAATCACTCTCAGGTTTCAAGCTACATAGATTATGTACTGGCTACTAACAATAAATACCTGACCTGTCCTATGATCTAATACTGTTATTGTTATTTTCAAGTTTCCTGATATACCAAAGGCGATGGAGTGGTGCATGCATCTATTGTTGTTCAGAGTCTTATTTTATATATATGCACTCCACCTCTTTATTGTCTCATCAAGAGTTTTTGGAGGGGCGACTCTCTGATTATGATGTTCGACTTTCAGCTGTTGTGTTTGAGATTCAAAACTCGTTTCATTTTCTACGGTTAGGGTAACCAGATAGTATCATTGGCCGTCATACTTTAAGTGTGGCTTGAAGCCAAGTACACGAATCAGTAAAATGAATTATAATGTACCACCCACTTGTCGATATTGTAACAAGTAGACCAACGTTCGAATCATTCATCAAGTGGCTGGCTGTGTGTTGCCTGAACTACTGAATCACATCTTTTCGATAAAGCTAAACCCGTCGTATGATAATGTAAATTTTAACCTAATGTAGAAACGTTCATATGGTGCACAATTTATTCATCGCTCTATGTGGATCAAAGTGATTGCTTGGATTGTTTAATCGTTCAGTTTATATCTATGTAGTATCTAATTTTGATGTCTCTACAGCCAACTTACTTTAAGATTACTATTCAGTATTTACCCTATATTCACTTTGTATTTATTTCCAGCCCATTTTCTGTATTTATGCTCATGACTCGCCATTGGTTCTACAAAATAATTACGTGCTTTTAATAATTTAGGACGTATACACTACCTCGGTGAAGTGGATCATGGAGATACTGTGACTGATTACTTACCAGAAGAACGTGAACGTGGTATAAGCATTGTTACTGCATCAGCTTCTCTGTCTTGGAGAAATCATATAATTCAATTGTTGGATACTCCAGGACATGTAGACTTCACATTTGAAGTTGAACGAAGTCTAACTGTTTTAGATAGTGTTGTCGTTATATTGGATGCGGTCAAAGGTGTTCAACCTCAGACACATACTGTGTGGTGAGTACTTGTTTCATTTTGCAATTTGGCGCTAACTGCTCATCTTCTGGTAATCGATAGTTGTATAAGTCAATTTGCGCGCGAGACTGATAGGTCCTGGGTTTCTAATCTCGCGAGGCGGGATCGTGGATGCGCACTGCTGAGGAGTCCTATACTAGGACGAAACGGCCATCCAGTGCTTCCAGGTTTTTCATGGTGGTCTAGCTTCAGTTGACTCATGAATTCAACTATTAAATAAGTAAATTTATTTATTTTCCTTTAACTCATACTTTAACGAGTTACTGTTCAAAAGTTTTTTCACGAGAAATTCTACATAGGATACCCCTTTTTTACTGTGATACATAGCTACCAAGATTAGTAATGCTTTCACATTTGATAGGATTATCAGTGGGAGGTAATTCATGATTATCCTGGAATTAGTTAATCTAAAAGTCATAGATCACTAAATTTCGCAAAGAATCTTTCTAGACTAAAATAACAGACCTGCATTACTCGTAACTGTGTATACTATTACAAGTTGATATTTTAGTTTGAGCCTAATCTTAAGAGGTTTGTGGGGTTGCAAATACAATGTTTTGATATAGTCTATAATATCACATTTGTTCCTGTTACCCACCTTTTTTTCGTATTCTTTTCTCTCAAGTCGCCAGGCCCATCGTTACTGTCTTCCATGTCTAATCTATATCAATAAAATGGACCGCCCAATGGCTAACGTCGATCTCTGCTTACGCAGTTTATCTAAACAGCTGCCTACAAAAGCACATTATATACCTATTCATTGGCCAGTATTTTCTCATAGTCTTAATACAGATAACACATCATCATTAATTAATGCTTCGAATACGTCTACTTCGCTTTCTAATAAATATATTAAAAACAATGGTACCAGTCAATTTGTTGGACTTGTAGATCTGACTACGATGCAGTTAAAAGTAAATAATGATCAGAGGTTTACGTAAATTTTTAAGTTTATGAAATCTTTGTATTTAAAATTGATAAGTGTTTACCGTGTATCCAAGCATTATGAATAGATTTGTTTTGATTATTCTGTATGTGAAACGAAAATCTGTATAATTCTCATTCCAATTTTTTATAGTGAGATTTCTTATATAGTCGTATCTACGTTTGAATTAAAAACAGAATATAAGCATGTTAATTATTAATTTTGTTAGTGGCTAGCAGTCGAATTCAAGACACAGTTCAGTTTGGGACCTATCAAGTGAGGTAATCTCCACCTCACTGTTGATTATATTGCTAATCGCTATTCAAAGTGTAATTGTGTTGTACTCAGTATCGAAGCATTCTCTTAAGCAGCTCCTTGTGTTAACAAAATCTGGTCAGATGTAGTCCTGAATATTAAAAATGCAAGTCTGAATTTGAACGAATAGTTTCACAATAGTTGAGCACGAAGTTAATGTAAGACATCAAAAAAGAAATTATATTTTTAAAAATCTCAGCGATTGGACTTTAAGTAAATCCAGCGTTTTGCTCGGCAGTTTGGTCCAAGCCATTTGAGAACTGGTTGGGATTTTAGAAAAGTGGCTAAAACACAGCCTAGTTAAAAAGTCACATGTTATGGATGAGCGTTACGAAGTGTGATATCATATGTTACTCGTTAAATTCGTTCTTGTTTTGTTCTGAACCTTATCGCTTCACTTTTTGCAACAGCAAGGAGTAGCTCTGTGACTCAAATCCTTACTTCTTTAAATTACACTGTCATAGTTTCCTGTACGTTTGTGTGAAAGTGTTATTATTTACCAATTACATCTTTCTTCATTATCGTGATCAAACTTTTAACATATATTTCGCGACATATGTGGATTTCCCTGTTAACATCGAATACACTCGGTTGTTCGAAGTGTAACCCTATATGCTGTACTGTCACAGATTAGCCAGCCTACTTCTGGTCAGCATTTGAATCAAGAGAACAAATTTCTGTTTGCAACTAACTAAAATATCTGTTATCAGAAAATCTGAATGTCATAGTACGATGCTAAAATACACGTTAGATTTTATGAAGTGGTTAGAAATTCCTATGTAAAGTACGCTTTCTTTATACATTACCTACCGTGACCTACAAGATTTTTACTGTTTTTATGGACCTGAATCATTAAACTGTACTCAGAATATTATTGTATTTGATCCTTCGAGTCCCAATAATTAGTACTTATAAAATTGACAAGTTATGACCAACATGCCTTCATTTATTGCTTTAATTGTAAGAATTATGTCAACAACACTATCTATGCTTTCCGTTCGCACTGTACACATCAGCCTGTCAACTGTTTTCTAGTTACTTTTTACTATCATTTTTACTGATTGCTTTATGTGTTCTTTAAATATTAATAAAAAAGCTTAGAGACTTTCCACAGATTCATGTATTTTTCCGCAATAAAATTATTGTGTAAAACCATTCATAAACTTTACCAATCGAACCAAGTAGAAACATTTATTTTTCAGTTAAATGAGATTAATTTCATAAAATGTTTTCGGATTGATATATTTACCTAAAGCAAGGACAATAAACATGGAATGATAAGCGGGATTCATTTCGTGGTTTGTTTATTCTGGTTGGTGTTTTTGTAGCAAGGTTGTTTTTTGTGAGGTGGGGTTGCTGACCTTATGCCCAACCCTACTCTTTTACCTGGACTTGGGACCGGCAGTAACCATAGGAGAAGTTTTATGTATATGGGCAGCATCATCGATAAACACGGAGAATCTGATGAAAATGTAAAGTTAAGGATTGGTAAAACAAGGGCCGCATTCTTACAGTTGAAAAACATATAGAACTCTAAACGACTGTCAACCATTATCAAAGTCAGAATCTTCAATACGGACGTCAAGACAGTTTCACTGTACGGAGCTGAAACTCGGAGAACTACCACAACCGTCATCAAAATGTTCAAGTATTTATAAACAATTGTCTACGCAAGATATTCAATGTCTGTTGACCAGATACAATCAGCAACAGTCTATTGTGGGTGAGAACAAACCAGATTCCGGCCGAAGAAAAAATTAGGAAAAAACGTCGGTGGTGGATAGGACATACATTGAAGAAATCACCAGACTGCATCATGAAGCAAGCGCTAACTTGTAATCCTCAAGGGAAACGGGAAAGAGGATGGTCAAAGAACACACTGCACCGAGAATTGGAAGCAGACATGAATAGGATGAATAGTAACAGGAGACAACTGGAAAAGATTGCCCAGGACGGAATTGGATGGAGAATGCTGTTGGACGGCTTATGCTCCACCACGAGGGGTCACAGGAGTGTGTAATGTGTTTGATTAAGATATCCTTACTTGAACAGAATTAATTTGACATATTCATATAATTAGCTAAATAACAGTGAAATACAATATAACTCATGCATTAGAAAAACGACCCTAACTGACAGCTGTAAAATATAAGAGCGATTTTTCTTCTAGAGTTTTCACGTTTAATAACTACTGCGCATTGAGAAAGTGATCGGTACTTCGTGCCACATTCAACAATCAGGATTCCGGCTATAGATTTTTCTATCCGGCCTCTACTATTCTTTATATAGCCTAGCGTCCGGGATTTGACCAATTATATCTTCTTGCCTGTATAGTTAACTCTGAGTTAACGCTAGCCATGTGCCTATTGATCCAGTTATAAATAAGTTTTTCTGTATCCTTTAACTAGAGTCCGAAGAAAGGTCGGTGACCAGCCTTCACTATATTCATATTCCTATCGCCCAACCCAGCCAACAACTGTATCAGACACATATCAGTTTAAACATATGAATTATCAGACCACTAACCACATCAAAGAAGAAACCATACCAAGAGTGACGGAGAGCAAAGGAAACAGTAAATAATTACTGAGAATATAGAAGTACAATAATATAATTACCTAATCATTTATTTATTTGAACACATAAATATGATACAAAGGGGCACCGAATACATATGTGCCACACAAGTCACTTGATTTATATGTGGTCTGTGATATTGCTCGGGTTCCCAGATAGAGACAGGTGGTTTTTTTAGGGGGTCACACGGAACCTTCGACCTAAAGGTCTGGTCTACAAGGCAGTGGAGCAGCGGTAGGAGATGCAGTCCTATGGTACGCGGTGACCAACAATTTGTTCTTACAACATTTGTTCCTTCAGGATCCATGGAGTCCACGTGCACCATTGGTTCGGAATCAGAGTTTTTCAACTCTCCTAGGTGGACTCTCCGTCTCCGCTAACCCGGTTAAAGTGCTAGACATTCGCTTTTCGTCCTCTCAGTTTCGTAAACAACACCCCTACCGCGAGAAGGCGATGAGTAGGACTTCCCTGACAGAGGCTATATACGCGTGGCCATGTGAGAACATTTCGAGAGGGAGAACGGATTCTCCTCACCCTCGGCCGTGCCAGGGTATAAAATATATAAATAAAAATATGAATAATAATCCGAAAAAAAAGCTAGAAACGTCCCAACTTCTTCCGCACTCGTTCCGTTCCAAAAATAACAAGTGCGCATTCATTTTAAAGCATCATAATTCCTCCATGCTTGTGTTATTCTAACATTTACTAATACGAAATAAAGTATGTACATTGATTGTAAATTATTATTACTGCTGTTTCTAGGTTGTAAGCAGCTGTAGAGAAACCACGATATACTTACTTACACCTGTTACCCCTCGTGGTGGAGCATAAGCCGTCCAACAGCATTCTCCATCCAATTCCGTCCTGGGCAATCTTTTCCAGTTGTCTCCTGTTACTATTCATCCTATTCATGTCTGCTTCCAATTCTCGGTGCAGTGTGTTCTTTGACCATCCTCTTTCCCGTTTCCCTTGAGGATTACAAGTTAGCGCTTGCTTCATGATGCAGTCTGGTGATTTCTTCAATGTATGTCCTATCCACCACCGACGTTTTTTCCTAATTTTTTCTTCGGCCGGAATCTGGTTTGTTCTCACCCACAATAGACTGTTGCTGATTGTATCTGGTCAACAGACATTGAATATCTTGCGTAGAAGAGCTACAGGCAGAGTCAATCAAACACATACTTATATAGAAAGGGATTACGATTATTTGTTTGATGACATGTTGTTCTTTGTTAAAAATTTGATATCTATAACACTAGTTAAAATATTAGGTGTTGACTAGAATTGACTGACCGAGTTTGTCAGTTTATTTGTTTTACAATCATCAACCTTTTTTCTGCTTTTCGGATGATAAACAACTAAAGGAATAATTATTTGTATGAACCTTGCATAACGATAGGTACACTGCCATTGTTATATTAATCTTCTGAAAAGTTACATTTATATTTACCATTTTCGTAATTTATTATCCATACTTTGCTAGTTATCTATTTCTCTGTTAGAATTGGATTTCATGTAACGGTCCTGATGATGTTTATACATCATCTGATTTATTCGAAGGTATCAATACAACTACTGTATCACATTGCTCTCATCTACCGAAATCGAAATCTTCCATTGAAAACACGCTGAACCCAAGTAGAATTCAGGAGGCACTAAGTGCCCGTATGCAGCTACTAAGTACATTGGCCGATATCGATGACGAATTTGCAGATAAATTCTTGCAACTCGATCGTCCAGATTTATTGGTTCCTTCGGATATTGTTCATAAAAGTTTAAAAAAGGTTGGTTTTATTGTACAGAGTGGCGTCTAGTATTTGTCGGCGATATTTTATGATTTGTATGTGTTAAAGTAAAATAGTACTATATAGTTTCACCAAGATTTCTGTCAGCTGATCATCTACTTTGGTCACAACTGCAGTCACTTTGTCAAATAAAATATAATCGATCTTGCGGTAAAATGTTTCAACTTGTCTTTACTGATGTAACTAAATGTAACGTCGCGTATGAGGATTGACACATATACATTCTCAAAGTAATAACATTTTTTAACAACTGGACATTTACTAACATAGGTGTGAACATTTAATGATTTCTAACCATTATCATAATATGTGTATACTTGCTATTTTTATTACTTTACAATAATATCCACTAAATCAAACAGTTCTAATCTTAACGCTGTATCCCTTTTATTGTCTAGCCCTATTACTTACTTTTATTTTAGGCAATTCTTTCCTTCCAAGTCATACCAGTGTTAGTTGGTAGTAGTCGAAATAACATCGGAATTCAGCCTTTATTGGATTTTATTGTTGATTACCTACCAGATCCTAGTCATTCCAATATTCCAATCTCTATTTTAAAGGTTTATAAATCGTTGAAATCTACATTACCGAATCCAAGTGATCTTTTGAAAGCCTCTAGAGACTTAGATAATCATCGCAGTATTCTATCATCGAATTTCCCAATCATGCTTGTATTCAGGATATGTTTTGATCCACATCGTGGCCCGCTTACCTTAGTACGCATATATTCCGGTGTAATTACACCTGGTTCTCAAATTGCTAATTGGTCCCGATATAAAGATATACATTTACCAGAGAAAGTAAGTCAGCACTGTGAATATACTATCGAAACGTATACAAGTTCAATTTACGTGGTTCTATAATATATCTGTAATTCGCCAGTCTAGTCGTAAATATCATAATCGAAAATAATTCCAAAAAAACAATTATCAGTTTATCGAATTAACAGTTATGTTCTAAGTCTAAAAATGTACTTCAGAATGAGCAGGGTAGCCTTCTATCGAGCCTCTCCAACGATGACTGATGTTATTGTAGACTATTTGAATCCATCGTTGAGTCGATTGCGGGGGTCTCCATGTAAGACAGTGTTTTTTCTCAATGCTTGCTAGAAACAAACGGTTATCCTAGCCTATTTGCAACAGATGGTCGCCATTATTTGTCCACTAGGCTGCAACATTGTAACATCCATCCAAGTGCCTTTCGGTTTAGTTTGGTTTATCTACATTAGCGTTTAGCTGTGCAAAGGAGTTTGGAAAGTTGGCTATAAAATTCGTATTTTACTTTATCGGAGTTTCAATCAGTGGAAGTGTAGGTAAAGACAACAAAAAGCCAATGGCCTGTGTTCATATCCGAGTTCTTACTGTCCCATTTAGTCTGATAGTTCACAAGCAATTGTTTATTGGAATCCAGCCTAATAGAGCCTGTTCTGCTTTATAACTTAATGCTATACTTACACCAGTGAGTCCACAGGCAATATCAGTAGGGTCTCCAGATACTCGAAGAGTAAGTCGTGCCAGTCTTTCATATTCATCAAGTGAGGTTAAATGAATGACCATACTTGGATCTTGTATGCGCGTTTCGGAGATGCCGTGCGAGATTCTATAGTCCTAGCTAAAGAAGCTTGTTCTCCTATCTGACAGAAGGTTCGAACATTAAAAGCTTCAACACGTAGTTTAGTGCTTGGTTTCAGCAGACCAGGGATAAAATATTATGAGGTCATAAACCATAAGCGAATTATAGTTAAATTTGAATCAACAGTTTCCGGCTTTGTGGTTCAGAACTCATCTTTGTACGAAGTACAAAACATGGTTGCTAACTAGTTATTGATATCGACGTATATTGTATTACTTTGCAATAAAACTTGTTCATATGTATTTTTTTACCCTATAGATCTTAAATGTATTTCAATTAAATGGAGATTCGTTAGAAGTAGTTAACAGTGCTGGACCTGGTAGTATTATTGCTTTAAGTGGACTTCAGTCAACGTACACAGGTGATGTTTTAGGTCCTGTCTTGAATTCGACTAAAAGTAGACAAGTAGAGGATTCCAATGGTACTGAATTAAATGATACTGAAGAAATATTTGACAATGGATCAGAATCACCTTCCGTATTTCAAGTATCCGAACCTGTTGTATATGCTGCGGTTGAACCTGGTAGTCGATCCGAAATAAATGCACTTGAACATGCTCTCAATTGTATGCAACGTGAAGATCCGAGCTTTCATGTAAGTTTAGCTGTTACTATTGTTGTTGTTCACAATTACTGTATTGATGAAATGAACTGATTTGATCATTTTCACCATTTCCAGTTCACCTGATCTTTATATTGTGTACCACTTAAGAAAGGGAAAAAGCTACTGAGGGTCTAGTAACTTTATCCCTTTATTATGTAAAAATTAATAGCTGTTTAAAGAGCTAGATATGCCAAAAATACATTTATTAATCTACTGACCAGTGTTACTTTTAACCCAGTTACTTTGTAATCACGCGCGACTAAACTATTCATATCCGAGGTATATGTGATTCCCTCCTCCATTATTGTGTCAGCAGTATCTTCGATTGCTATTCACACGATAATATAGTCACATTTATTATTACCATTGCTATTACTATCATTATTATTATTATTATCGCTATTGCTATCACTGTTATTATTATTATTACTATTATTATTACTACTACTACTATTGCTTTTGCTATTACTGCTATTATTATTATTACTATTGCTATTACTGTTATTATTATTATTACTATTGCTATTGCTATTACTGTTTTTTATTATTATTATTATTATTATTATTATTATTATTATTATTATTATATCCCAACGAATAGTAAATGAATGGTAACTGCTATGAATTATTTATGAACTATTATTACATATATATTCTTCTTGGATAATTACTAAGTAACTAGGTCATGTATGTATTCGTATTTCTTTCATCAAAAGCTTTCACTTAGCCCGTTGACTACTGTTACACGATACACCATTCTTTATTTATCCCCAGTCTACTAGTTACAGTATCGCATACTCACAGCCACTTTTGACTTGATCCTGTATGATTTTTATTTTTTATTTTATGGTGTGGTGCAGTCTGAAATATATGATTCATGTAGCGGAGGTTGATATTTGTGTTCTGAACTCAACGGGCTGGGATAGGCCGGAAGTTACTATTTTGAGGACCGGTAAGGACTCAGAGTTAACTCAATCGTGTTCGTTCTGGTTAACACATTGGTTTAGCACAGTGACAAGATCATACATGCCGGTGTTCTGACTAGTGATCTTGTCACGTGATATTTGACAGGGCCATTAGTCATAACATTATTATTATTATAACATAAATTGTCTTGCTTTCCAATAACCCTGCCAAAAAGTTGTCAAGAATTGTTGAACATTGGATATACTGAAGATTTTGTAGAAAAATAATTCGGTATCATATATTGCTGATCAGTTACAAAGTGAACACATATTCAAAGTTCAGATGGTTTCTACGAATTAATGTCACACGATTTCAAAATATCCAGTCAGTCAGTAACAACGTAGAACTTCGTACGTACGTACGTACGTACATCAGTTCGAGTTGCCATACCACAGCACTGAGATGCAGTTATCGATTCAATCCCGTAGTGGTAGAGGTAGTACGAGTATAAGCAGTAATCGGAAACGTTAGGGTTTGAAGATGTTATTCAAGGAGTATAATCCAGTGAAATAAATTTGGGAAGAAAATAAAGGACATGAAGGATTCAGAAGATTAGAATTTGGGAGAACACAAAGAGTGAATGCACCTGTGCCATCGCAAACGATTTTGAGTCATGTCATTCAGGGTCTCTAACCATCGGTAGCTATCATCTCGCGGTCCCCAACCAGGTAGTCTATACCTGCCAACATGGCTCAGTCCACTTGTCAGTGACTTCATGGATTTGTGCCATGTTTTGATCCGACCGCCCCTAGCTTTCTTTTAACCTACTCCTACACCAGAAAACATCGCAGGTCGAGGCAGTCGGTGGTTGGACACACGTAATGTGTCCCAGCCATCTCAACTGATGAAGTTTCACTACTTCATCAATTGGTTTGCCATCCTTACCTAGTACCCGTTTCCTAACAACTGAGTTATTTACTCGGTGGTCCCAGAATATATGCGCAATGTTTCGAAGACATCTATGATCGAATACTAGTAACCTGCGAATATCCTATACTCTTACCGGCCATGTTTCACTGCCATAAAGTAGGACGGAACGAACTGCTGCGCAGTAAACACGTCATTTGGTTGGTAGACGGATATCTCGCCTACTCCATAAATGACGCAAGTTGGCAAAAGCTAATCGAGCCTTCTGTATCCGTGCTGAGATTTCGTCACACACCAGACCACAAGGACTGATGAGATTTCCAAGATAAGTGAAGCGGTCGACACACTCAACTACTTCACCCCCTATTATTAATCCGGGTGTCGATGCAACCCAATCCTGAATCAACATTTCGCATTTCGAGGGGGTGGGGAATCGGATCTCGAACATGCATGCATTGTTGCTTAGAATGGTCAGAATATTCTGCATTTTGTCAGCGTCTTCATCAAATAGAACCATGTCATCGGCATATTCTAAGTCAACAAGTGAATCTCCTGGTAAAATTTCAACCCCTGGAAATGTAGATGTGAAAAGTGTTATGTTTAAAAGCACGTTAACGACAAAGCTAAACAAGGATGGAGAGAGTGGACAACCCTGACGAACACCACTTGAGGTAATCAATTCTGATGACAGTTCACCATAAGCTCTCACTTGACCAGTTGTGTTCAAGTAGAGAGCCTTTACAAGGTTAATGTACTTCTTTGGTACTCCTTTCAGTGACAAACACTATGCTATAAGTGTGTGACAACAGCAGATTAGAGGGTAGAGAATTATCGATCGGACCAAAGACGCGCAAACACGTAGAACGGCCTAGGGTTCTGATTGGTTTCGCTTCCCTGTCTAGCCAAGCCAGTTGAGTCCAGAACTCAAGTCTCAGCCTCGGATATATGAATCCGTATATTTCAAACACACTCTGTTTATATACTAATCAAGCAGACCACATCGTACGATAAAATAGAAAATAACATTGTACAATATTAACCAGTAGGAAAATGACACATGAAATAAGTACTGACCAATAAATAAATAATACCATCTCCAAGTCCAAGAATAGCATTAGACTTAATAGAATAATTTCTTGAATATTTTCCTGAATATTCCAACATATTACCACAGAACTTCGAGATCAACACTGTGGAATGCCGCCTTAAGGTCGAGAAATACTACGATTGTTGGGCGTCTGAATATGTGTCTATGTTCTAGGACCTGACGTAGTGTGGACATCTGGTTCATACAACCACGTCCAGGTCGAAAACCCGCCTGATTTTCTCTAGTCTGTTCTTCACGAGCTCTGGTTAGGCGTCGAAGTATTATTGAAGCTAATATTTTAGACACTATATTAGTCAAACTGGTTCCTCTGTGATTGTCACAAGAGGACTTTTGTTTTTTCTAATAAACTGGCACAATCAGTGATTGAGACCAGTCAGATTGGATTACGTCCAGTTCCCAGATTCTACCTAAGACCTCAGTCAATCTCGTTGCTAATACTGGACCATCATCCTTAAAAATACCATGGGTGAACCTGTCAGGGCCTGCTGCTCTCCCACGCTTCCGATTTCCTATGGCTTTTTCAACTTCGTAAAGAGTCGGAGGACTTACATCAACTTGCCATTCAAGTCGAATGGAGATCGTGGGAAACCGAAATGTGGCTGAAGGTCAGTTGAACTGATCCCTAAAGTGTTCTACCCATCCACCCAATCTCCTGGACTGAGAATGTATAATATGTTCAGCTTTTTCTGAGATGGTTTCGCTAACAATCGGGTTCCTAATATCGGTTTCCTTAACAAGTCTGAACAGTTGTCTGCTGTCACCTATTGCCGCTGCCTTTTCCATCTCTTGCTTTCGCTACCCATCGCTGTTCACAATCATTACGTAGGCTTCTTATCAGCTTGCGCTTAAGCTACCTCCGCTCTTCGCTATGTTCAGAGCCAGATGGGATGAGTTTTCGAGCATCTATCAGTACGGTAGATGCTGCTGAGACCCAGTGTTTCTCTCTAACCTTCTGGTTTACCTTACTAGCAGATATCACTGCTGTTTCCACAGCTTTTTGGATATCATTCTACGCTGCCTCGGGGTGGGCATCACTTACATGGCTACCTACCGGTTTTTCTAGTTGTTCCTAAGATATATTCTCAGCTTGGCTATCATCAGTGGGAGAGTAGGCAGAGACGACGAAGAGGCAACGACGAGTGTCTCTATATTTCCGAGTAATTGTTGTTCCGTTTAGTCGGACAGCGCACAAACGACTGTTTACTGGGATCCAGTCTAAGAGAGCTAGTTATGCCCTAGGACTCAACGCTATACCTACGCCAGCGAGGCTACGGGAAGCAGCATCAAGGCTTCCAGATACACGAGGCGTGAATCTAGTTGGTTCGTTACTTTGACATGGTGATGTCAAATGAATGACACTACTCGGATCCTGTATGCGCGTTTCGTAGACGCGACACACATCGATGGCTCGAGATTCTAAATTCCTAGCTAATGAAGCCTGTTGTCTTATTGGGGCAGTGATCGAACGTTGAAAGCTCCTACGTATAGTTTACAGCGTGGTATCAGGAGACCAGGAAAAACGTTCTGCGTACTCGAATCGTTTGCCCTAGCGGTGCGAGATGATAAAGAGCGTGAGGAGTGGTTTTCGTGAAGATAAGAGATTTATTTGGAGGTTTAGGAAGGATTTAAATATGACCGACTTGGCCTCGTATGCTGTTACGTGTATGAGGGCTGATATCACGTCCCGGCTGCCCACATCGTGGAAGGGTATTTCTTGACGAACCTGAAAAGGAATTCGGATTTGTGTTGGTCTTAACGACCCGGGAGCGTGAGCGCAGAGCCCAATGGACAACTGTTTGAAGGCGGTCGCGCACGGCCTTTCTGTGGTTTTTTTTTTACTTGTTAGCTCCGTTCCTCAAAGGGCCTTACCACCGGAGACGGAAATCCGTGAGGTAAGGTGAGGTGTGACATTCTTAGAGTTGACCTTTTGTAACCCCTTATTTGTGAGAAGGCAGCATTGCTGTAGATGCTGGTTGTCCAAGTTAAGCACCTTACTGCTGTCACACCCCTCTACAGTCAGCAGTACGACTTCACCCTCAGACCTTGAGTTACTACTCTTAGTTTTACCGTTCTCCAATCGACCTGCCTGGCATGGTAGAACCTACAGAAACATATGTTCCAGCCAATATAGCTCGGTTGGGTCATCACGATAGGCAAACTCGATCACCACGTCAAGATAACAGCTTTGGTCGGGGACAATCATAAGTAATAATGACGCATAGTTTTTGCTGTGGATAGGCTTAGCAATTATCCCATTAAGCGAATGAGATACAAATGTCATATCCTTTAATTTGCCCTTGAATCTCTTTCTGACAATCTCAATTCATGTTTGGTCATTAATAGACGACACAGTTATAACAGACGATTAGAAAACAAGACCGTCGAACATGCTCTCCTGAACGCAGCTTCAAATGAATTAAATTACACCCATGTTTCATTTGCTTTCTGAGTGAACTAAGACTTAGCACTTTTTTTCGTATATATCGTCTGATAAAAGACAGTTCCTCATATGATTTCTTACTATAATTACCATTTGATGATTTAAAATTGTTTTGCTTGTGTTTTAAATTTGAAAGGTGCAAATGTCTGTTAAGCCAGCTACATTGTATCTTCTTTTCATATATCATTAAATTGGTCCATGTTTTCAATTATTTCTTACTCAAGTATCCTCGTAATATATCTTGTTTTGCATTTGCTTCAATAAACTTTCGCTTCACTGACACTGTTCTAAAAGGTGAAGTTTGATGAAGAAACTGGACAATGGATAATTTCTGGAATGGGTGACTTACACTTGGATGTTGTACTTTCAAGGCTGAAACGTCAATACAAAGTTAATGTTCGAATGGGACCACTTCTGGTCGCTTACAAAGAATGTCCACTACAAGATGCTTCCAGTTCAAGTGGATGGAGTTTTGTGGTTGGATATATAAATGGTAGTGAAAAAGCTGTTGCAATAGGAGTGATACTTCAACCTAAAACTATGCATCCACTTTGCAAACCTCAGGTAAAAACGTGTATGCACAAATCATAATAAATTTTCTAATCATTTATAGCACATCAGATCTATAACTTACTCATGTGAACTCCAACTCGAAGAGCTGTGAAACTGCATGGTCAATTTTATAGAAGTAATAAATGTTCTCGATTTGCACTTATGCTATTGTGGTTTTAGCGTGGTTCTTTAATCCATAATTCACTTAATCTGAAGACTAATGACCTATTGTGGCCTTATAGTTTCACCTATTGATAGAAAGGTATTATGGTTTTATTTGTACTTTCTCACTGTCTGTAACTTAGCCACTTCATCTGATACGTGTTCATAGCCAAATAAGCCATTTTTACTCTTATCTGACACTACGTCTAACCTCAACACTACTGACTCTCTGATTCTATTTGAACTAGCAATGTTCCGACTGTATTTCATTTGCGCATAGTTTCTATACCTATACATTCGTGTATCAATTATAGAATAATACATAGCTTTTTGTATCTCAATATTTTCTGCCTTTTATAGACCTAAGCAAACTTTTCAAACTAGTGATGGTGCTTCGTCAGCTCTAGGACTAAGATCACAGTTATCACCTCTATAAGCATATGTTTTGTTCGGTCTGATAATGATATTTGAATAAATCGATAGAGTAACCTTAGGACTATCGATTGGGAAACGTTTGGGATGAATAGATTATCCTACTAACTCTCAAGGCGTTGAAACAAATAAAGTATCTTTTTTTCGTAAAAAACGTCAGTAGTGGATACCAATGCTTTAAATCTCGGTAGCTAATTTTCAAATGATTTTATCCCATGTTTTATTTATCATCAAGTGGTTATTTTGTACTGTTAACATGTCATTCTTATTATGGGTTTTATTCGGACGTATTATTTATTTCAATCGGTTAAGAATATTGGCCAGTTAACTGTAAATCTACATAACAGTTTAACGATAAAAGTGTTTCAAATATGATCCATGATTCCTTGTACATTGCACCCTTTATGAATCATCTAAGTAATCTGATTAGTCATAGATCAAAATCATAGAGGTTTTCTAACCGACTGTTTTGACCTATGTTGTTCTGATTAAAGTTCTCACTAAAAGCAAATTTGATAGTGAATTATTTGTATTAAATCCAGCTAACGATTGGTAGAGATTTATCGTTAGTTCCGTAACAATATTTATATAACATCGACATATATCTCAGGTTTTCTGGCAGAACATTAAAATACTATCATTGCAAATTAAATGCTTGTGCAGTAAGAGACTTTAATATCGCTTTAATCTCTTGTCATTATTATCTGTTATGCTAAACTTTGATATGAATATGTTTACTATTAGTCTTGAATGTTGTTCAATTATAAGGTTTTTCTTCATTTTTATAAACGGATCCTCTTTTGTATATATAAAGGTCATTTTTGACCGACTTGTAGATCATAACATCGTTCGTGTACGTCATGCCATCACCGAAGCCTGTTTGTCTGCCTTAGAGGTTAGTGGACCTATTCTTCGTTCCCCTATTATTGGAGTAGATATTCACATTAGTAATATTGTATGCGGCCGTGTAGAACAAATTTCAAATGACTCGGGATGTATCAATGGTCTTGGTGACTTGACTTTGGATAAATTATCCAATGCTCAACTTTCTTCACCATCCCTTTTAGCCTTGTTAAAATCTTGTTGCATAGGTAGTGTAAAAAATGCTGTAGCCAAAATACCTAACTGGCATATTATGGAGCCGATGATGGAAATCGAACTTCAACTGCCTGCTCTAAAAGGTAATTCTTCGTAAATTTTCTAGATTCTTCTAAATGTCCTTAGTTTGCTTTGGGATCTAAAGATTCTAAAGAGATACTCTTGTTCAAGTTGGTTCATTTGGCAGATTTTTGCTCTGTAATTTGTATAGTTTGATTTCGAAGCTTTCATTGTCTCTATGAATAACATCATGGAGGCTGACTTTATGTATATAATAACTTTCTAATTGTGCAGTAAGCATTTTATCAATTAAATCTGATGACCTTGATTTCAACTGGTTGTCTTATCAAGTTTTGTCATCTTGATGTGTCTTTATGTTCTGGTTGACAAGTTCGTTTGGTTGGCCACTGACCTTTTCGCTATTTCACTTTGTGAAGACTGAAGGAGGAAAGTGAATGAGAAGAAATGCAACATTTTCTGCAAAGCAAATCGTATCAACTACAGGACGCACTACAGACAGATAAGATACCCTCTTCATCTGCATATTGCTAAACATAAATTAGCAGGGAAATATACCATATGTTTTCGTTTACATCAATGCATACAAATGTGATAGCTGGATTGGGTGAAGGAACTTTTAATTTCGCAAAGCATGAGATTGAGTCTAATCTCCAACCAACACACACATCGACATAAATCCAATCTTCCAATCTTTGAAGAAAGGGTCAGTCACATATATAGTCGAAGGTCAACTGCACAAAATTAGCAACGGGAACACAAGAAGATAATAGATTACCAAAAAACCACCTTGGAGAAAAATCATCCGATCTAACTGATGCAATTCTTGTGGAATAATCCAGAATCTAACTGTTAGAATAAACAAGACCTAATAATGTTGTTTAGAATGACAGAAAATCTTTCATACAAAACACCTGTTTGTACAGGACAGCTGAGAGTTTGTAGTCATTTTAATTAACGAAGTTTGTCCATGTGCCACCGAACTTCATTTCCATTTGCTTTAGATACACTTAGCGAGAACTTACGATCCCTTCCCAGAGGTCTTAATAATTTGGTGTGTATGTTGAAGAACATTGATAAGTACGTGGTAATATGGCTACGTGATAAGTGTAGTTCGCAATTTAATTCACCAATATTCACGTGTATATCGAAGAGCGTTTTTTAATATATTCGTGACTATATTGTTCAGTAAAACGCATTTTCGTCGAAATTTTACTAGTAACGTAAAGAATAGATGTGTTTCTTACCGTCACTATTCCTGTACACTGACGAGCTGAAAACATAACCTCATCGTTAGTCTAGTTTGACGGCAGGTAGTATGACGGCGCCAAGAACCCCAGGAGTTGTGATATGAGGTTAGCCATAGCTTTAGTTGCTGTTTGCCGTCCTTCTCAGATGAAACTTCATTTGTTTTAACTGATCCCTATAGTGTGTTCTCTGAACATAAGTCATATTAATAGTACTATGGAGCTGCTTCCACGCGGTGAAAATTTAATTATGACTCAATCACCACAGATTTTATCATAAAAATATGTTTCATGATTCTTGTCTCATTCTGTTTTCAAACCAATATAGGTTATGATTCAGAATTATCAGCCTTTCTGTGTGACTTAACGAATAGGCGTGCAGAAATAATATCAGTGGACAACGCGGAAACCAGTGTAAACAGTGAAGAAGATAGCAGAATGGGAGCTGAAAAATATCACCGTATACGTGCAATAGCACCGTTATCTGAATTAGCTAACTACTCGACTACTATCAGACGTCTTTCGTCAGGACGAGCTGAATTGAGTCTCCGGTTGGCTAATTATTGCCCTGTTAGCTCAGAGCACCAAGCAAAACTTTTAGATCAATTCAGATTCAGTCGTTCTGGAAGCAGCGTGCATTAAGAAAATATCACATCGTTAGCTGGCTGATAATTAACACTACCTGTGTATGATAAATTTTCAAGTTATATATATATATATATATATATATATATATATATATATATATATATATATATATATATATAATGCAGACGTTAATTGAACTTTTTCATTCCACTCATAATTTTATTGGGCCATTAAGAGATGTCAGGCACTATACGCGATGTAATTTACACTTTATCACAAACTGGTTTGTCGAATCACATGAATATTGTATCTACTGACATAATCTTTTTATCCAATCAAGACCGCTCATCCGATGATCGAATGCAATCATGAATATATCCACAGCAGTAATGTACGAACCAGTTGACATAGATTTACTGCTAAACCAATCAGGATCGAGGAAGTTATTTCAAAGGAACACTTTGCAATCTCAGGGCTTCAGACTACTGAAGACAATGCGCACATACAATCATCCTGAAGCAAGTTTAAGTTATATTTCTCAGCAATGCTAGTCGCATTGAGGATACGATTCGTTTTAGTGTTATAATTAAGTCGAAACTAGAATTTCCGGTATAGATGATGAAGTTGGAGTTCAGGGTAAGAGTTAAAATTTATACAATCTAACTGAGTTCAATAATTATGTAGGCTTTGTATGACTCTAGTGGGTGTCATATGTTTCAAACTAGTCTGTTTTTTGACTAGCTAAGATGGCTCAAGGTCGTTGCTCAGTTCTACTCTCCTTGCCACTTCGTCACCGCAGTCTGTGCCGTCGGAATATCGGGTCCGCGGCATGCTAACATCTTCAGCGATGTTAAACTTCCGAGACATCTACTTCTAATATACACAGGGAACATCAACACATGCGCTCCAGCGAACTACTGAGCCATCTAAACCCAGTGTCTGATTGGTGGCCGCCGATCTCCGTCGACAACGACAGTACCTCCAACACCGTCACGACACTTCAATCGATGAAACCACCCCGAAACGGATGGCTCCAACTACCGCCTCCTCCCCAGATCACGCAACGGCATCATAGAGCTCCATTATCTTCGCCTCCTGGTTGGCTGCGATACCAAACGTTGTCAACGAGAAGTCGAGTGAGGCCAATATAATAATTAGAAGTATTTGAATTATGGTATGAACTAAGAATCCCAGAAATAACGTGATCGGATCAAGAAGTAGTAGATAACCACAAACGAATGTACTGTATTTAGAATTCGAAAATAAGCATTCAACAAGTACAAAGAAATCATTAGTTCATCCAAACGTCACATCTGCCACAGCTTAAATTGGAGTTTAAAAGTCTGTAATCAATTGTACGTCTTAAGTTCATCCTATGTCTGTCCGACAGTGTATTGGATAAAGACTATGTATTATCTAGAATGTGCTTATCAGTATTGGAATTATTAATCAAAATAGACTCACTTATGGCTGTGAAACATGGCCGGTAAGAGTAGAGGATATTCGTAGGTTACTAGTATTTGATCATAGGTGTCTTCGAAGTATTGCTCGTATATCCTGGGACCATCGAGTAAGTAACGCAACTGTTAGGAAACGGGTACTAGGTAAGGATGGCAAATCAATTGATGAAGTAGTGAAACTTCATCAGTTGAGATGGCTGGGACACGTGTTACGTATGCCCAACCACCGACTACCTTGACGTGCTATATTCAGTGGTATAGGAGTAGGTTGGAAGAAAGTTAGGGGCGGCCAGACCAAAACATGGCACAAATCCATGAAGTCACTGACAAGTGGACTGAGTCATGTTGGTAGGTGTAGACTACCTGGTTGGGGACCGCGAGATGATAGCAACCGATCGTTAGAGACCCTGAATGACATGGCTCAAAATCGTTTGCAATGGCGCAGGTGCATCCACTCTCTATGTTCTCCCAAATTCTAATTATCTGATGTCTTCATGCCCCTTTTTTTCCTCTTTCCAAATTTATTGCACTGGATTATACTCGTTAAATAACATCTCCAAACCCTAATCTTCCCGATTACTGCTTATACTCTTGCTACCTCTACCACTACGGGATTTGAATCGACCACTGCATCTCTGTGCTAATGTGGTATGCCAACTCGAACTGATGTACGTACGTACTAAGTTCTACGTTGTTACTGACTGACTGAGACTCACTTGGATTGTATACAGCTTCCGTGTCGGTTGTGTACAGAAACCACTATCTAGAATTTAAAGCACAGATCTCCCAACACTATCCCCCCCGACGAAATAATGGATCATTATATCCCCAATTTATGAATGTGGCTTCATTGAAAATATATTTCCCACATTGACTAGAGTAAACATTAGAAGAATTTTTGTGATAAGGATAAACAGAAGTTGATATGAGATCATCCGAATTTTAGTCGAGGTCATTTAGCACTTGTGCTCGGCATTGAACAAGTTTCCCACATGAAGCAAATGCATTATGAAGGCACACTACAGTTTGTCCATCATTTTGTTTTTTATTTTAAGCCTAAAGATAATATTTTATTTCCTAAGTGTTATTGATTCGACTGCAGGATTTAATCCTTCGTTTAAATGGACGGATGTGAAAACAGAATTTGTAAGCGCAGGGTCAGTTTTGCGCGAAGGTGCAATAACAAATCTTACGACATGACAGGTTTAACTAAAATTAAAATACAGTTTCAACTAAATTCCAATACGCAAACACTAGGAGGCAATTTCCTACAAGTGTACCTCTAAGCTATCTTCTAGACTGTCGAGCACAGAGTCTTGGTTTAGCCAAAGTCAGAACAAGTAAGCTATTTGGCTTGATGAAATTTATCTGTTTATAAAACATGAATTAACACCGTCAATACACAAAATAAACAGTACGGTCTATTACCACAGGGAAAAACAGACACGTAAATAACATACCAAACTGTAACTAGAAGATAGAAAAAAAGGAGTCAACATCCCAAGCAACACAAAAAGGGGAAATAAAGAGGACAAAACGGGAAATAAAGGGGAAATCTCGCTTTTTCGCCTTTACGTCGTGTATTTGGCGGAAATCTGTCGACAATGCTACGTAACGTACAGTTTTTGAATAAACCGCATCCGGAACAGCATTTTTCATAGACTTCGGCGAATTAATGCGTCGCTTAGTAAAGAAACAAAAGTATCGTCATAGAAACAATGTACGAGATACGGAACCAGGCATTCGGTTGATACGCACACAGAGTGACTTCATTTGTTGTTTCGCTGAAGTGTTTCGACATGCTTTGGAGCCATCACAAAAAACTTTCGTGATGCAGGTGAGTGACGTGCTCTCAGACTTTCATGTTCATTGTAACTGATTACCTTGTAAGGCCAATACTATGAGTTATATTGAAGTCTGTGAGAATGTTCGTAGACGTAGGGCCACTGTGAACTTGTCACGTTCCCTTGGCTGTCATAGATCCACTTATAACAGAAGGTGGAATAAAATGAAAGCTGCTCTCATGAAAAAATATCACTTTCTTTCGTTTAATGAGTTTGCTAATGACAGCACCATAAAACGTAACTGAGTTCAACAATGTTGTTTACTTAATTTATAGGAATAAAGAGAGAAGTCATTTGTAATAAAAGTACTTCAACTAGTACACCGTCCACTAGCGACATCAATCAAAGGCTTTCACATAATAGTGGTATGAACATTAAATTCTTACGTGAATATATATCTTATAGGATGTACTGAAGTGGACTTGTGCTCTCAAAAGTTCGTGAATCGCAAAGAACTGATGAACGACTTTATGATGTATCTAAAGTCAAATACATCTCTGAGCATAAGAGATGCTGATCGGGTTCTGTATGGTCTACGATTTCTTATACCGGAAATACCGAAAGGCATCAGAAGTGTTCTGAAGACATGTCCAAGTGTTCAACCAAAGTTCATCGGCAGTGGGGTTTACTACCATCTAGGATTGAAAACCAATCTGCTAAGATACGTTGAGCTTTGGTTGTGTACTACTGATTTTGACTCTTTAAATTTATATGTCAATATAGATGGACTTTCTATGTCTAGAAGCTCAAATCAACAGTTATGGCCTATACTAGGACGGATCATTACCCCTCGGCTTAGTGACGTGTTCATGATAGGTATCTACGGAGGGAATAGTAAACCCGCAGAATTTAACGAATTTTCTGCGGACACAATTTCTGAAATAAAAGAAATGACTGACGTGGGTCTTTTTAGTGTCAAGTTTAATAAATGCATAGCTATTCGGTTGGCGGCTGTTATATGTGACGCACCTGCTCGTTCCTCTGTTAGGTACACGGTCAATCATAACGGTAAGGCAGGTTGCGATAGGTGTACTGTTCTTGGGAGACGGCTTGAGGGTAAGACAACCTTTGCAAATGGGGTATATACTTTAAGAACAGACGACACCTTCCGTCGTCAGACTCAATCTATTCACCATCAAGGACATTCTATAATGGAAACGCTTTCTATTAATATGATTGTAACTTTTCCTCTAGATCCTATGCACATGGTGTACCTTGGAGTTACCAAAAAACTAGCTAATTTATGGATAGATTTAGCACGCCGAAGACTGCGGAACTTTAACTCATGTGCAATTAGAGACATAAACAATTTAATATCCGGTTGTGTGGCAAGTACTCCTTCTGACTTTCTCCGTAAATGCCGTACACTAGACTTTGTATCGGCATGGAAAGCGTCTGAATGTAGGTTGTTCCTGCTATATTTAGGCCCGGTGATTCTTGAAAAGACATTGCCACAACCTTATTATCTTAATTTCCGGCGTTTAGCGTTATCCATGTATCTGCTTGCACATCCCAAAGTACATAAAAGTGTTGTAGAAACCGCCAGAATGGAATTACTAAACTTCATGAATGAATATGAATGGTGTTATGGGTGTGAGCACTTAGTTTCCAATGTGCATTCGTTACAGCACCTCCCTGACGACGTTCGTGCACATGGACCTTTAGGTAGTTTTTCAGCCTTTCCATTCGAGTCTTATATGAGACAAATTAAGGATTCCGTGCGTAGTGGGTTTGCAGTGGCTAAGCAAGCAGCACAGCGTTATGCTGAGAGAATGTCCTTCAGCGATATGCTTCAAATTAGTGGATTAACTAATACTACCCCAATAGGCGCTACTGATATGAAAATTGGTCATTTATGAAATGTAAAGTGATTCACGAATTAGGTACGTTACATACACAGGATGGATAATTCACCATAGATTCTCTCCAGTCGGCAAAAGATCTGTTAGTTGCCCTACAGATACTGGAGTCCCAACGGAAAAACATCTCAACGGATGAAAACACTTTGCCACTTAACACTGAGAAGCCAAAAAGGTCTGTACAATAATCTTATTAACATTTCCTAGAGGTGTAATGAAGCGTAAAGATTTTCTTTACAATTCAGTCGACATGGATGTGGCTGAGATGCAGTCTAGGAATGTCCCCGTACAATATCCCAAATTCCGTGTTTTCGAAAAATTCATATCGCCAATCGCCAAGTACGTTTAATTAGTATTTAGATATTTACGAATTAGTTCGACACAATTAGGGACATCACCTTCGACATCGGAATGTAAGCATGTTGGCGGCGCTATAGTCGACAAGTTACCTGCATCATGTAGTGACCTTTTTCAACACTGGTGCTGAACATGTCGTCAGCTATCAGTGAACTGACAAACGATTAACAACATGTCGTCTGCCATTATTGACTTGAATGTTAATGTAAACCAACTGCTATCGAAGTTTCATGAAAGCGAAAAACCGCATCAATTCGATTGCGTACTGTTCAGTCAGCAAATTCCTTTGTCATCTGAAGAGGAACTGCAGATGCTTGATACCGGTTTGTCGCAGAAAGAAACCAGGGACAGATTTGTAAGTCATTAACATAAATTTAATTATTTGTGACGATTACAGATGGCAATGGTCACTAGGTTATCAAGTGACGACCCAAAAGCGTCCATGCGGTTTGTTCTGTCGTATCTGTTGACACCTAAGTTTGCCAGTAAATTCACGTTACTTGGCACCTCTTCAAAACGAGCACTGCAGAAATGCACGTTTTACGGCTGCATACGAAGTAACCTTTATCTATTACTCAAACTTCAGGTGCTTTGACTCATCGCTTTTTGTCATCCTCTGTCAACGAAAAAGACCTTGGTAAGCTCTACGACATCGCGACCCAAGGTTACTTTCACGACATCCGAGACAAGATGATAAAACGTTCTAGGAGAAAAGATAACCAGGTATGTACAGATTTAAAGTGATAACCTCCCTACGGCTCTATAGTTACAGTCAACAATATTAACGAGCATAACCGTAAGTTCAGCTTCAAGTATTTGGGTATGCCAAAGCATATCATTGAGATACGGTTGTGACCTTTTTTTTAATTCAGAATTCACAGGACGACTACCTCAATTCCGAATAGTCCGTGCAATTGTTTTGGTGTTCTACCTCGATGTCAATAAACATTTTTCTTTCAAACAGCTTACTTTTTTACTTACTTGGGAAACTGTTGAGAATGTGTTTGAGTTTGAGTGAACTTTTGATTAAATGGACATTGCTTATGAATAAAACATAACCTGTTCCTTTTTTTTCAGATAATTTTCTATAAAAATGAATTAGCAATTGCATTGGATATGCATAACAATGGATGCTTAAGCTTGTGCTCTACTGTTGTACAATAATAGGCTTTTCTTTTTAAATACAATTTTTAAAAAATTTGCCGCTTTTAAACTGCATTGCAGAAATATTTTTGTCTGTTGTTGAAAATAAAGGCGAATACAGGAGACCTTTGGTCTTCTGTCGATGGATAGAAAATAGGGTGTAATGTGTGTATTTAGGCGGATATGCGACAAATCAGCGGATATTTAGGCAAAAAAAGCGACAAATCGGCGGATATTTAGGCGATAAGTGGGTAATTTGTCGACAAAAAAGCGAAAAAGGGGAAATTCCGCATTTTTTCCCCCGGACAGGCGAAAAAGGCGACATTCTGGCGCGTTTTCTCCCTTATTTCCCCTTTCGCCACCAAAGCACTTACCCCTTTATTTCCTTATTATGTACTTTGGGATGTGCAAGCAGATACATGGATAACGCTAAACGCCGGAAATTAAGATAATAAGGTTGTGGCAATGTCTTTTCAAGAATCACCGGGCCTAAATATAGCAGGAACAACCTACATTCAGACGCTTTCCATGCCGATACAAAGTCTAGTGTACGGCATTTACGGGGAAGGTCAGAAGGAGTACTTGCCACACAACCGGATATTAAATTGTTTATGTCTCTAATTGCACATGAGTTAAAG
Source organism: Schistosoma margrebowiei (assembly GCA_944470205.2). NCBI lineage: Eukaryota > Metazoa > Platyhelminthes > Trematoda > Strigeidida > Schistosomatidae > Schistosoma > Schistosoma margrebowiei. The sequence continues at coordinate 32,656,283 of OX104024.1, read as the reverse complement.
TTCCGCAGTCTTCGGCGTGCTAAATCTATCCATAAATTAGCTAGTTTTTTGGTAACTCCAAGGTACACCATGTGCATAGGATCTAGAGGAAAAGTTACAATCATATTAATAGAAAGCGTTTCCATTATAGAATGTCCTTGATGGTGAATAGATTGAGTCTGACGACGGAAGGTGTCGTCTGTTCTTAAAGTATATACCCCATTTGCAAAGGTTGTCTTACCCTCAAGCCGTCTCCCAAGAACAGTACACCTATCGCAACCTGCCTTACCGTTATGATTGACCGTGTACCTAACAGAGGAACGAGCAGGTGCGTCACATATAACAGCCGCCAACCGAATAGCTATGCATTTATTAAACTTGACACTAAAAAGACCCACGTCAGTCATTTCTTTTATTTCAGAAATTGTGTCCGCAGAAAATTCGTTAAATTCTGCGGGTTTACTATTCCCTCCGTAGATACCTATCATGAACACGTCACTAAGCCGAGGGGTAATGATCCGTCCTAGTATAGGCCATAACTGTTGATTTGAGCTTCTAGACATAGAAAGTCCATCTATATTGACATATAAATTTAAAGAGTCAAAATCAGTAGTACACAACCAAAGCTCAACGTATCTTAGCAGATTGGTTTTCAATCCTAGATGGTAGTAAACCCCACTGCCGATGAACTTTGGTTGAACACTTGGACATGTCTTCAGAACACTTCTGATGCCTTTCGGTATTTCCGGTATAAGAAATCGTAGACCATACAGAACCCGATCAGCATCTCTTATGCTCAGAGATGTATTTGACTTTAGATACATCATAAAGTCGTTCATCAGTTCTTTGCGATTCACGAACTTTTGAGAGCACAAGTCCACTTCAGTACATCCTATAAGATATATATTCACGTAAGAATTTAATGTTCATACCACTATTATGTGAAAGCCTTTGATTGATGTCGCTAGTGGACGGTGTACTAGTTGAAGTACTTTTATTACAAATGACTTCTCTCTTTATTCCTATAAATTAAGTAAACAACATTGTTGAACTCAGTTACGTTTTATGGTGCTGTCATTAGCAAACTCACTGAACGAAAGAAAGTGATATTTTTTCATGAGAGCAGCTTTCATTTTATTCCACCTTCTGTTATAAGTGGATCTATGACAGCCAAGGGAACGTGACAAGTTCACAGTGGCCCTACGTCTACGAACATTCTCACTGACTTCAATATAACTCATAGTATTGGCCTTACAAGGTAATCAGTTACAATGAACATGAAAGTCTGAGAGCACGTCACTCACCTGCATCACGTAAGTTTTTTGTGATGGCTCCAAAGCATGTCGAAACACTTCAGCTAAACAACAAACGAAGTCACTCTGTATGCGTATCAACCGAATGCCTGGTTCCGTATCTCGTACATTGTTTCTATGACAATACTTTTGTTTCTTTACTAAGCGGCGCCTTAATTTGCCGAAGTCTATGAAAAATGCTGTTCCGGATGAGGTTTATTCAAACACTGTACGTTACGTAGAATTGTCGACAAATTTCCCCCAAATACACGACGTAAAGACGAAAAAGCGACATTTCCCCTTTGTTTCCCCTTTTGTCCTCTTTATTTCCCCTTTTTGTGTTGCTTGGGATGTTGACTCCTTTTTTTCTATCTTCTAGTTACAGTTTGGTATGTTATTTACGTGTCTGTTTTTCCCTGTGGTAATAGACCGTACTGTTTATTTTGTGTATTGACGGTGTTAATTCATGTTTTATAAACAGATAAATTTCATCAAGCCAAATAGCTTACTTGTTCTGACTTTGGCTAAACCAAGACTCTGTGCTCGACAGTCTAGAAGATAGCTTAGAGGTACACTTGTAGGAAATTGCCTCCTAGTGTTTGCGTATTGGAATTTAGTTGAAACTGTATTTTAATTTTAGTTAAACCTGTCATGTCGTAAGATTTGTTATTGCACCTCCGTCCATTTAAACGAAGGATTAAATCCTGCAGTCGAATCAATAACACTTAGGAAATAAAATATTATCTTTAGGCTTAAAATAAAAAACAAAATGATGGATAAACTGTAGCGTGCTCAAAACTCTGAATAAATTGAACGTAACTATTTAATATTCAAAATTCGGCACTCAGACTTCTGATATGTAAGGCAAGAACAGGAACCAATTTGATTTGTAGCATTAAATAAATCCGCAAAACCAATAACATTGAGGCTGACCTCATTAGTTTTACTAGACACATCCAGCTGCAGGTGTTCGATCACTCATCTATACCAGTCCGTGTGTGGGCACACCATTCTATGCACCCTTAACAACTGTTAACCAGCTTTACCAAATGATTGTCGACATATCAATAGTCTTCTAAATATGTTTTCAGACCTCTTAATTTCCGACTTCGGACTTGACTGTGTCGGTATACATTTATCATAAAGGTGTAACTGATAAAGATGTTGTCGAATTCCGAATACTTTTGGCATCTTTGTAGCCATACCGCCCGTAGAGGTCTGAATGTTCGCTCGATTGCCTTCACTGACGTTTTGTGTGAATGTACGTGTCGCTGTGTCGTCAGTTTACTAAACAGTCTTAAGTTGCTTAGCTTATGAGCAAACAAAAAACGGTGAGATTGTAGTGTACACTAAAACAAATGATATTTAACTGTCTCAAAAACCTTTGGATGTTGATTATGAATGATAAGACAAATAAGACGATTGATGTTCACAAAAGACTCTTTAAACATAAAAGTATTCACAAGAGTGCCTTTAAAGGCGGTGTTGGATCGAAAAAAAAGAGAAGTGTTTGCTTTTCAAACATGAAAATGAACATAGATGTTACTACGTTCTAACGTGATTTGCATATATCAAACTTTTGCTGTGTTCTTACGCAACAAATGTACCATTTCTGTCTAAAAGAATCTATCCTGAGCTATACGTTCGGTAGATTATTTTTTTGAGTTTCACTCAATTTAATAATTAAATGTTATTTCGCCTCAGCTTACTATTCGGTTTTTCTCCAGTTTTTCACATTAAGACTAGTTCAGTTTATCTCATCCGTTTTATCCATTTTTGCCCGTTTTCAATGTGCTTTTTAGTGTACTTTTTTACGGTCTTAGTCTTTTGCTAGCGTCTACACAGTTTGCGTCATCATAGTCATGAAAAATTCATGCAGACGACCTGGATGCCGTTTTGCTGTTACATCTGTCTTGCAGTTCGACAACTGCAATGGTTGGTTCCACGAAGCATGCACAGACCTCACAGCAACTGCTTATAACAGACTCAGCAAGTCGGATCATAAGTGGGAATGCGTTACGTGCAGCACGGATGCTGCAGTCTTGCTGAGTATTATCATTGTCATACTGACACGTCTGCAGAGTATGTTGTCGGCAAAGTTTGGAAAAGACAGTCAAAAAATGGGTGGAAAAAGAAGAAAGCGCATTAAAAACGAAAACAGGGATGTCAAAAGCAATCAGCAGCATCAATGATGACACGCTGAAACTCAGCACCATGAGTACGACGACGGTACTCGACTCCCTCAGCAAACTTAGGTCTCAAAGCTCAAAGACCTTGAACTCGACAGTGGTTCCCAAAAACTCTGTAGGTGATTGGACTCACGTTAAAAGAGCTAAAAAGGGCCAGGCGTCACAGTCTAAGTTGAACATCCAAGCTGTTGAACGGAAGTCAACTGGTGATCTGGTCGCACAGTCTACCCACAAGATTGTCCGTCCGGTCATCAAAGAGCCAAGGATTCATAAAAGTGCTTCGACCCCAAAACAACAAGGTGCTAAGCAAGAACTCAGCGAAAAACCTGGGACGACAATAACGGTTCGTGACGACTATCTCATAGTCATGAACTTCAAAGACAACCCTGACCTTCCTCTCAGTTTGCAGGACAAAAATGACACGATGCTCTGGGGAGAATTGAACAAGAACCTTGGACTTCCAAGAATAGAGCCTTTGACAGTCACACGGCTCACTCGGGGAATGGATTCTAAGCATCAAAATCTCCGGAGTCTACTTCGTGTAACACTTAAGAATGCTACCGACGTAGAGGATGTCCTACTAGCGAGTCATTTACTGAAGTCAGATGGGAATGTAAGAATACTGCCCGATATACAGTATTCTGAGCGTAATCTCATCCGGAATATCCCTAAAGAAACTCGCGATCAGTTTTTACACGGGAGGAATATAATCGTGCAAGGTATACCGGAAAATACGGACCCTACTCAATCAAACTCTGACATCAAGGAATGGAAATTCATCAAACAGTCCTCGAGGCTCACAAACATTCTCACTCAGTATGTGACGAGAATAGCCATGAAGGATGGTGATCCTAAACCCCGTCTAATGAAGACAACCTTCCCATCTTCACACATGGCGGCCGCAACTTTGGAAGCATTTCGTGCCAAAAGACGTCGACTGCCACCTGGAATCCACATGCACCCGGATTGGCCATACGAAGTTAGGACCAAACACAAAGGCAAGTTGGAGCTGACCATTTCACTTGTGAACTGTCTAGACGACAAAAAAACGTGTAAAGGACAGGGCCTACCACCTCGGCAAACCTCATATAGGTGCGCTACTTGTCCATTCACGTAAGGCTCATACAGACAAACAGGACGAAGCTCACGCGTTTCAAATGGAAAGCATAAACTGCTTACATATGAACGCTGCGAGTCTACCAAACAAATTGGATGAATTACGTGTACTTAGCAACGCTAATAGGAATATCTGAAACCTGGATATCTTCTCAGTTCTCGGACTAAGAGTTAGCATTACTTGGGATGTCTTTGTTCCGCAACGACAGAAAATCAGGAATTGGGGGCGGAGTAGTCGTATTCATACGTTCTTGCTTGGAGGTTCACCAAGTTCATAACCTCGAGTTTAACAATCTTGAGAAATCCATATGGTGCTTTATAAGTATGTCTAGTACTTCGAGGTGTCTAGTTGGAGTCATTTACAGGAAGCCAACTGCCGACATCGAGTACGATAGTCGTATGCTGGAACGACTATCCCACTCTACTCGTCTCGGATTCACACACATCCTGATTCTAAGGGATTTTAATCTCCCTAGAGTCAACTTTGCGGAACACACGTACACTGGAGGCGACAACTCAATTGAAGCTCGGTTCTTCAACCTCATCGATGACTTGGGCTTATATGAAAATGTGAGGTCAGCAACTCGGTGGAGAAACAGTCAAACACCATCGCTCTTAGACTGTGTATTCACAAACGAAGAATTCCTAGTTGGCAACCTCTCAATCTTGCTTCCCCTGGGAAAAAGTGATCATGCCGTCATAGCCTTCAGTTTTGTCAGCAAAACTAAGATATGATTCCCCCACCAATATATCGCGTTGGAACTTTAAATGGTTGAATGTGCCAGCTCTACACGTCTATCTACAACAGGTGGTTCGGGATGTTCATCCCCAACTCAACGTGGACTGGCATTGGGACTTTTTACTGCACACCCTCTTACGTGCTACAAACCATTCATTTCCTCAAACGGTTCCCAAAAGCCGAAAGTCACTTACAATAATCAAGAACCGTACCATTTGCCTGCTAAGCCGCAAAAGACACTGTTGGGCGGAATACAAACGAACTGACAACGACGGAGCATACAGGCAATATAAGCATATCAGGAACATATGCACGAAGGCTACAAGAGAAAACAGGCTTCAGTACCAGATACAGCTTATGGACAAACTTGCCTCTAATCCTAAAAGCTTATTCTGTTATGCAGCCTCTCTTCGTCAAGCCAAAACAGGAGTTTCTCAACTGCAAGGTCTTAACGGCCCGACCAACAACGATGGCGATTCCGCCAACCTTCTGGCTGAACAATACACCCAGACATTTCAACCGACCAACATTAACTTTACTGATGACAGTTTCGTTTGCAATTCCTCAAGACGTTTCGAAGTGAACCTATGCGCTGACTTGGTGTTCTGGAAACTGCAGTACTTAAGATTAGACACTTCTCCTGACCCGGATATGGTCGATTCCGCCATACTGAGGGAAGCAGCCTCAATCTTGGCAACGCCGCTTAGCATGATGTTCTCACACTCGCTAAGTCGAGGAAAGCTACCGGAAAATTGGAAGCTGGCTCACATCACACCAATTTTCAAAGGAGGTCGACGCAGCGAACCTCCAAGTTACCGACCGGTGGCTCTTCTCTCCATACCCTCAAAAATCATGGCGTCCCTGATATGTGATGGTATAAACGACTATTTACTGTCCTTAAATTTTTTCTCACCCCAACAGAATGGTTTCAGGAAGGGTTACTCTTGTATTACCAACCTGCTGACTGCGGTGGACAGATGGACAAGCACCCTTGATCACAAAGGGAAGGTTGATGTCATCTACCTAGATTTCTCAAAAGCTTTTGATAAGATTAACCATACATGTCTTATCAATAAGCTCAAACGATTGAGAATCAGACCACCTCTGATCGATTGGCTCACTTCATACCTGGAAAACCGACATTTTAAGATGAGGGTTAATTTCACTTTCTCTCAGGCTATGGAATGTTATAGTGGGTTCCCACACTGCTCAGTACTAGGACCTCTTCTCTTCTTGATCTAAATAAATGATCTTCCTCAACAGGTAACGTCAGACTTATTACTTTTTCAGACGACGTGAAACTTTGGAGAGAGATACGCAACCAAGACGATATACAGGCACTTCAGGAGGATCTGACTCGACTTCAAAGTTGGGCAGATGATGACGGACTTACCTTTAACACTTCAAAGTGTAAAGTAGTCCATCTGCGACATGTCGCAGACTACAGTTAGAACTTAGGTAATTCCCCTCTATTAGTACCTCAAGTCGAAAAATATTTAGGAGTCTTGGTGCCCTACGATTTAATGTCTTATGCTAACTGTGACAAAAATGCCTTCCGAGCAAACCTTGCACTGGTAACATTGAAGCGCATTTTTAGCCCGTTTGACAGAAGAACTTTCCATACAATCTTCAATAGTTTTATCCGTTCCCGTTTAGAGTACGGAAACATAGTACTCCCTCCTCACCCCAAAAGGACAAGGTCACTTTGGAGCGTATCCAACGGCGAACTTAGTTCCAACACTAACCTAAAGGGTAACACTCAAAAACCAGAGACACAACATAGCAGAACGAAGTGTAGACACATTTTCTACCCCTTGAAAGTTGTCAAATGCTAGAATTCGCTGCCGGCCGAGCTAGTACAAGCGACTTCCCAGGAGTCCTTTAAGAGACAACTTGATCTATTCCTAATGACTAAGGATAGTATTGCACTATGATTTATCGATTTCCTTTCCTCTTTTATTGGTAACATACATAGGTTCCTGGCTAGAGGATTTGGTGATCCCCTGCTACAAGACACGGAAGCCCGTTAAGCGAAAGCTTCTTTAATTCCGTCAACAACCTTTTGAACCATTTGAACATTGACAATTTGTGATATTTCATTGTATTCACTGTATGGATCACTGCTCCCCTTGTTAAAATTTAAATGCCCTGTCGGGCAACATGAACCCTGTTCTTTATATTTAGCAAGGTATTGATTTTCAGTTTTTTTTATATTGAGGTGGTTTGTTTTTATGTTTCAAAAATTCAATTGAATTAGAGACGAAAACGTTTATAAATTTAAATTTGCAAAATAGTGTGATTTATAATATTCCGATTCATATGTTATCCAAAAGTCGTGGACATAAAGAAGTCCGAGAGAATGCATCCAATGTTATTGATTTCTCACATGATAAACCTGTAAGCTTATGTCGGTCATGTATTTACATGATATGTTTAGGAAATGAAATGTTTGGATCGTGAACTCAGAAAATCTTTGGTTGACAGTAGATTCCACTTTCTCTTTGAAAAAATTTCTCTGCACTTTAAGATTGATAAGAGTTATGTTTTGGAATGTATACTAGATGGTGAACAAGTAACTTCATTGATGTTCTTACAATTAGGTATATTTAATAAAATCTTTCTTCAATCCCGAAGGTATGAAAGCTTTATTTATTAGTCTTAAGTCTGAAAAATCAGGTACGTTGCGTCCAATAAGTTTTACTTTCTTTAGATATTAATGAAAGGATTGGTGTTTTCTCGCGTTCATTGGTCCCAGTTAGACCACGTGTTGTTGTATCTACAGTGGCTGATGCATGTACACTCGGTTCGTGTGCTGTCTTCACAAGAATCAATGCAGAACTTAAAATAACAGCTGAGAACATTTCAAAAGTATTGGGCTTATCTCTATGTTTGCTAAGAATTTTTTTATTTTTGAAAGTGGCAACCAGTTTTTTTTCACTTAACAAGTTACTTTGTAAAATACTTTACGAAATTGATTTTACAAGGGTTTATAAATCATGCATTTAGACATGTAAAACAGCTTAAACATATTTAGGCGTAAGAAACAGTAAAAAGTTCAAACCTGTTTAGCATGTTTATTTTATGAAGGTCGCTTAAATTATCATCAGGATTGTTTATGTTGTTGTACTTCTCTCTATTCTTACTAGTCTATAGTCAGTCTTTTCATAAAAAAACAAAGATTTTACTTCGTTTTTCCCGTTTTAGACGACATCTGAGCATCTTTTTCAGGGGTAATAATTTTGAAGTTTATGGAACTGTTTCCTCAAGCTTCTATCATTTTCCTTTAGCATGATTCTTGTTTGAGTTAGGAAAGGAAAACGTATACATTAATAATCCTTAATCTTTTTGATAAATAGATAAATATTTCTGGCCATCAAACATCAAACAATGTCTTTCAATTTGTAATATATAGTCACGCTAATTATCTGTCTGTACGCAATTACTAGAGTGCAACAGAAGAAAAGACAAATGATAGAGGATTCATTGTCAAATGATAATTTATATTAGAATTTGAAACTAAGATGCATCATTATATGTGTATATTAAATGATGGCTTTTGAAACATTTAAATCAATTAAGTTACGAGTTGAATCATACTTTGAAATATTCAGCCAAGATTAGTCATGATTATTTTGGAAAATTACTTTTTGTTGTCATTTAAACCTTTACTAACTTAGTCCGTCTATCACAACTTATTAATGCTCACCTTCGAAGCGAAACGTAATCGATTGATTAATGAGTAGACAGTAACATTATTATTCACTTATTTGTTTTACTGAATGCATATCTACTCTCAATATTGCCATATCATTCTCGTTTAATATAGACCGAGTTTGTGAATATGGGGTGTTTTTATTTATAAGATAGGTAGCGATCATCAATACAACCTGTTGACTTTGGTCGATGTAAAAGCCTGAAGTCTTATACTTCAAAATATTTTCGTTGCGACTTCATAGAAATATATGTACTTAAGATGTTAAAACACGAAAAAAAACTTTCAAGGACATGGAGAGTTACAATAAATGAATCAACTGAGATTTCAAGCTAAACAGCATAAAATATAAAATATAAACCTTTCAAAGTATTAGTGAATAGAAAATTATAAATAGGGATTTATTGTAGAATATAGTTGACCACAAACATTTACAAAATTTTAGTTAAATCGAGTAAGGATTTTTCACGAAACAAAAGTGGTTAAACTTTATACGATCAAAATCAAATGTCTGAACCTATTCAATAAACGATAAAGACAGTATTTTGAACTCTGATGGCTTAACTCAGCTTCCAAATTTATCTTTTTTCCTGATATTTTAGGAATTGTAAATCGTCGAATCGCACAAACTAAGTACTACTTCCTCACACGCTGGAACTTAAAGTACCTTTTAGCTGGACTCTAATCGATTTTTGTCGTGTACCTAACAGAGGAACGAGCAGGTGCGTCACATATAACAGCCGCCAACCGAATAGCTATGCATTTATTAAACTTGACACTAAAAAGACCCACGTCAGTCATTTCTTGTATTTCAGAAATTGTGTCCGCAGAAAATTCGTTAAATTCTGCGGGTTTACTATTCCCTCCGTAGATACCTATCATGAACACGTCACTAAGCCGAGGGGTAATGATCCGTCCTAGTATAGGCCATAACTGTTGATTTGAGCTTCTGGACATAGAAAGTCCATCTATATTGACATATAAATTTAAGGAGTCAAAATCAGTAGTACACAACCAAAGCTCAACGTATCTTAGCAGATTGGTTTTCAATCCTAGATGGTAGTAAACCCCACTGCCGATGAACTTTGGTTGAACACTTGGACATGTCTTCAGAACACTTCTGATGCTTTTCGGTATTTCCGGTATAAGAAATCGTAGACCATACAGAACCCGATCGGCATCTCTTATGCTCAGAGATGTATTTGACTTTTGATACATCAGAAAGTCGTTCATCAGTTTTTGCGATTCACGAACTTTTGAGAGCACAAGTCCACTTCAGTACATCCTATAAGATGTATATTCACGTAAGAATTTAATGTTCATACCACTATTATGTGAAAGCCTTTGATTGATGTTGCTAGTGGACGGTGTACTAGTTGAAGTACTTTTATTACAAATGACTTCTCTCTTTATTCCTATAAATTAAGTAAACAACATTGTTGAACTCAGTTACGTTTTATGGTGCTGTCATTAGCAAACTCACTGAACGAAAGAAAGTGATATTTTTTCATGAGAGCAGCTTTCATTTTATTCCACCTTCTGTTATAAGTGGATCTATGACAGCCAAGGGAACGTGACAAGTTCACAGTGGCCCTACGTCTACGAACATTCTCACTGACTTCAATATAACTCATAGTATTGGCCTTACAAGGTAATCAGTTACAATGAACATGAAAGTCTGAGAGCACGTCACTCACCTGCATCACGTAAGTTTTTTGTGATGGCTCCAAAGCATGTCGAAACACTTCAGCTAAACAACAAACGAAGTCACTCAGTGTGCGTATCAACCGAATGCCTGGTTCCGTATCTCGTACATTGTTTCTATGACAATACTTTTGTTTCTTTACTAAGCGGCGCCTTAATTTGCCGAAGTCTATGAAAAATGCTGTTCCGGATGAGGTTTATTCAAACACTGTACGTTACGTAGAATTGTCGACAAATTTCCCCCAAATACACGACGTAAAGACGAAAAAGCGACATTTCCCCTTTGTTTCCCCTTTTGTCCTCTTTATTTCCCCTTTTTGTGTTGCTTGGGATGTTGACTCCTTTTTTTCTATCTTCTAGTTACAGTTTGGTATGTTATTTACGTGTCTGTTTTTCCCTGTGGTAATAGACCGTACTGTTTATTTTGTGTATTGACGGTGTTAATTCATGTTTTATAAACAGATAAATTTCATCAAGCCAAATAGCTTACTTGTTCTGACTTTGGCTAAACCAAGACTCTGTGCTCGACAGTCTAGAAGATAGCTTAGAGGTACACTTGTAGGAAATTGCCTCCTAGTGTTTGCGTATTGGAATTTAGTTGAAACTGTATTTTAATTTTAGTTAAACCTGTCATGTCGTAAGATTTGTTATTGCACCTCCGTCCATTTAAACGAAGGATTAAATCCTGCAGTCGAATCAATAACACTTAGGAAATAAAATATTATCTTTAGGCTTAAAATAAAAAACAAAATGATGGATAAACTGTAGCGTGCTCAAAACTCTGAATAAATTGAACGTAACTATTTAATATTCAAAATTCGGCACTCAGACTTCTGATATGTAAGGCAAGAACAGGAACCAATTTGATTTGTAGCATTAAATAAATCCGCAAAACCAATAACATTGAGGCTGACCTCATTAGTTTTACTAGACACATCCAGCTGCAGGTGTTCGATCACTCATCTATACCAGTCCGTGTGTGGGCACACCATTCTATGCACCCTTAACAACTGTTAACCAGCTTTACCAAATGATTGTCGACATATCAATAGTCTTCTAAATATGTTTTCAGACCTCTTAATTTCCGACTTCGGACTTGACTGTGTCGGTATACATTTATCATAAAGGTGTAACTGATAAAGATGTTGTCGAATTCCGAATACTTTTGGCATCTTTGTAGCCATACCGCCCGTAGAGGTCTGAATGTTCGCTCGATTGCCTTCACTGACGTTTTGTGTGAATGTACGTGTCGCTGTGTCGTCAGTTTACTAAACAGTCTTAAGTTGCTTAGCTTATGAGCAAACAAAAAACGGTGAGATTGTAGTGTACACTAAAACAAATGATATTTAACTGTCTCAAAAACCTTTGGATGTTGATTATGAATGATAAGACAAATAAGACGATTGATGTTCACAAAAGACTCTTTAAACATAAAAGTATTCACAAGAGTGCCTTTAAAGGCGGTGTTGGATCGAAAAAAAAGAGAAGTGTTTGCTTTTCAAACATGAAAATGAACATAGATGTTACTACGTTCTAACGTGATTTGCATATATCAAACTTTTGCTGTGTTCTTACGCAACAAATGTACCATTTCTGTCTAAAAGAATCTATCCTGAGCTATACGTTCGGTAGATTATTTTTTTGAGTTTCACTCAATTTAATAATTAAATGTTATTTCGCCTCAGCTTACTATTCGGTTTTTCTCCAGTTTTTCACATTAAGACTAGTTCAGTTTATCTCATCCGTTTTATCCATTTTTGCCCGTTTTCAATGTGCTTTTTAGTGTACTTTTTTACGGTCTTAGTCTTTTGCTAGCGTCTACACAGTTTGCGTCATCATAGTCATGAAAAATTCATGCAGACGACCTGGATGCCGTTTTGCTGTTACATCTGTCTTGCAGTTCGACAACTGCAATGGTTGGTTCCACGAAGCATGCACAGACCTCACAGCAACTGCTTATAACAGACTCAGCAAGTCGGATCATAAGTGGGAATGCGTTACGTGCAGCACGGATGCTGCAGTCTTGCTGAGTATTATCATTGTCATACTGACACGTCTGCAGAGTATGTTGTCGGCAAAGTTTGGAAAAGACAGTCAAAAAATGGGTGGAAAAAGAAGAAAGCGCATTAAAAACGAAAACAGGGATGTCAAAAGCAATCAGCAGCATCAATGATGACACGCTGAAACTCAGCACCATGAGTACGACGACGGTACTCGACTCCCTCAGCAAACTTAGGTCTCAAAGCTCAAAGACCTTGAACTCGACAGTGGTTCCCAAAAACTCTGTAGGTGATTGGACTCACGTTAAAAGAGCTAAAAAGGGCCAGGCGTCACAGTCTAAGTTGAACATCCAAGCTGTTGAACGGAAGTCAACTGGTGATCTGGTCGCACAGTCTACCCACAAGATTGTCCGTCCGGTCATCAAAGAGCCAAGGATTCATAAAAGTGCTTCGACCCCAAAACAACAAGGTGCTAAGCAAGAACTCAGCGAAAAACCTGGGACGACAATAACGGTTCGTGACGACTATCTCATAGTCATGAACTTCAAAGACAACCCTGACCTTCCTCTCAGTTTGCAGGACAAAAATGACACGATGCTCTGGGGAGAATTGAACAAGAACCTTGGACTTCCAAGAATAGAGCCTTTGACAGTCACACGGCTCACTCGGGGAATGGATTCTAAGCATCAAAATCTCCGGAGTCTACTTCGTGTAACACTTAAGAATGCTACCGACGTAGAGGATGTCCTACTAGCGAGTCATTTACTGAAGTCAGATGGGAATGTAAGAATACTGCCCGATATACAGTATTCTGAGCGTAATCTCATCCGGAATATCCCTAAAGAAACTCGCGATCAGTTTTTACACGGGAGGAATATAATCGTGCAAGGTATACCGGAAAATACGGACCCTACTCAATCAAACTCTGACATCAAGGAATGGAAATTCATCAAACAGTCCTCGAGGCTCACAAACATTCTCACTCAGTATGTGACGAGAATAGCCATGAAGGATGGTGATCCTAAACCCCGTCTAATGAAGACAACCTTCCCATCTTCACACATGGCGGCCGCAACTTTGGAAGCATTTCGTGCCAAAAGACGTCGACTGCCACCTGGAATCCACATGCACCCGGATTGGCCATACGAAGTTAGGACCAAACACAAAGGCAAGTTGGAGCTGACCATTTCACTTGTGAACTGTCTAGACGACAAAAAAACGTGTAAAGGACAGGGCCTACCACCTCGGCAAACCTCATATAGGTGCGCTACTTGTCCATTCACGTAAGGCTCATACAGACAAACAGGACGAAGCTCACGCGTTTCAAATGGAAAGCATAAACTGCTTACATATGAACGCTGCGAGTCTACCAAACAAATTGGATGAATTACGTGTACTTAGCAACGCTAATAGGAATATCTGAAACCTGGATATCTTCTCAGTTCTCGGACTAAGAGTTAGCATTACTTGGGATGTCTTTGTTCCGCAACGACAGAAAATCAGGAATTGGGGGCGGAGTAGTCGTATTCATACGTTCTTGCTTGGAGGTTCACCAAGTTCATAACCTCGAGTTTAACAATCTTGAGAAATCCATATGGTGCTTTATAAGTATGTCTAGTACTTCGAGGTGTCTAGTTGGAGTCATTTACAGGAAGCCAACTGCCGACATCGAGTACGATAGTCGTATGCTGGAACGACTATCCCACTCTACTCGTCTCGGATTCACACACATCCTGATTCTAAGGGATTTTAATCTCCCTAGAGTCAACTTTGCGGAACACACGTACACTGGAGGCGACAACTCAATTGAAGCTCGGTTCTTCAACCTCATCGATGACTTGGGCTTATATGAAAATGTGAGGTCAGCAACTCGGTGGAGAAACAGTCAAACACCATCGCTCTTAGACTGTGTATTCACAAACGAAGAATTCCTAGTTGGCAACCTCTCAATCTTGCTTCCCCTGGGAAAAAGTGATCATGCCGTCATAGCCTTCAGTTTTGTCAGCAAAACTAAGATATGATTCCCCCACCAATATATCGCGTTGGAACTTTAAATGGTTGAATGTGCCAGCTCTACACGTCTATCTACAACAGGTGGTTCGGGATGTTCATCCCCAACTCAACGTGGACTGGCATTGGGACTTCTTACTGCACACCCTCTTACGTGCTACAAACCATTCATTTCCTCAAACGGTTCCCAAAAGCCGAAAGTCACTTACAATAATCAAGAACCGTACCATTTGCCTGCTAAGCCGCAAAAGACACTGTTGGGCGGAATACAAACGAACTGACAACGACGGAGCATACAGGCAATATAAGCATATCAGGAACATATGCACGAAGGCTACAAGAGAAAACAGGCTTCAGTACCAGATACAGCTTATGGACAAACTTGCCTCTAATCCTAAAAGCTTATTCTGTTATGCAGCCTCTCTTCGTCAAGCCAAAACAGGAGTTTCTCAACTGCAAGGTCTTAACGGCCCGACCAACAACGATGGCGATTCCGCCAACCTTCTGGCTGAACAATACACCCAGACATTTCAACCGACCAACATTAACTTTACTGATGACAGTTTCGTTTGCAATTCCTCAAGACGTTTCGAAGTGAACCTATGCGCTGACTTGGTGTTCTGGAAACTGCAGTACTTAAGATTAGACACTTCTCCTGACCCGGATATGGTCGATTCCGCCATACTGAGGGAAGCAGCCTCAATCTTGGCAACGCCGCTTAGCATGATGTTCTCACACTCGCTAAGTCGAGGAAAGCTACCGGAAAATTGGAAGCTGGCTCACATCACACCAATTTTCAAAGGAGGTCGACGCAGCGAACCTCCAAGTTACCGACCGGTGGCTCTTCTCTCCATACCCTCAAAAATCATGGCGTCCCTGATATGTGATGGTATAAACGACTATTTACTGTCCTTAAATTTTTTCTCACCCCAACAGAATGGTTTCAGGAAGGGTTACTCTTGTATTACCAACCTGCTGACTGCGGTGGACAGATGGACAAGCACCCTTGATCACAAAGGGAAGGTTGATGTCATCTACCTAGATTTCTCAAAAGCTTTTGATAAGATTAACCATACATGTCTTATCAATAAGCTCAAACGATTGAGAATCAGACCACCTCTGATCGATTGGCTCACTTCATACCTGGAAAACCGACATTTTAAGATGAGGGTTAATTTCACTTTCTCTCAGGCTATGGAATGTTATAGTGGGTTCCCACACTGCTCAGTACTAGGACCTCTTCTCTTCTTGATCTAAATAAATGATCTTCCTCAACAGGTAACGTCAGACTTATTACTTTTTCAGACGACGTGAAACTTTGGAGAGAGATACGCAACCAAGACGATATACAGGCACTTCAGGAGGATCTGACTCGACTTCAAAGTTGGGCAGATGATGACGGACTTACCTTTAACACTTCAAAGTGTAAAGTAGTCCATCTGCGACATGTCGCAGACTACAGTTAGAACTTAGGTAATTCCCCTCTATTAGTACCTCAAGTCGAAAAATATTTAGGAGTCTTGGTGCCCTACGATTTAATGTCTTATGCTAACTGTGACAAAAATGCCTTCCGAGCAAACCTTGCACTGGTAACATTGAAGCGCATTTTTAGCCCGTTTGACAGAAGAACTTTCCATACAATCTTCAATAGTTTTATCCGTTCCCGTTTAGAGTACGGAAACATAGTACTCCCTCCTCACCCCAAAAGGACAAGGTCACTTTGGAGCGTATCCAACGGCGAACTTAGTTCCAACACTAACCTAAAGGGTAACACTCAAAAACCAGAGACACAACATAGCAGAACGAAGTGTAGACACATTTTCTACCCCTTGAAAGTTGTCAAATGCTAGAATTCGCTGCCGGCCGAGCTAGTACAAGCGACTTCCCAGGAGTCCTTTAAGAGACAACTTGATCTATTCCTAATGACTAAGGATAGTATTGCACTATGATTTATCGATTTCCTTTCCTCTTTTATTGGTAACATACATAGGTTCCTGGCTAGAGGATTTGGTGATCCCCTGCTACAAGACACGGAAGCCCGTTAAGCGAAAGCTTCTTTAATTCCGTCAACAACCTTTTGAACCATTTGAACATTGACAATTTGTGATATTTCATTGTATTCACTGTATGGATCACTGCTCCCCTTGTTAAAATTTAAATGCCCTGTCGGGCAACATGAACCCTGTTCTTTATATTTAGCAAGGTATTGATTTTCAGTTTTTTTTATATTGAGGTGGTTTGTTTTTATGTTTCAAAAATTCAATTGAATTAGAGACGAAAACGTTTATAAATTTAAATTTGCAAAATAGTGTGATTTATAATATTCCGATTCATATGTTATCCAAAAGTCGTGGACATAAAGAAGTCCGAGAGAATGCATCCAATGTTATTGATTTCTCACATGATAAACCTGTAAGCTTATGTCGGTCATGTATTTACATGATATGTTTAGGAAATGAAATGTTTGGATCGTGAACTCAGAAAATCTTTGGTTGACAGTAGATTCCACTTTCTCTTTGAAAAAATTTCTCTGCACTTTAAGATTGATAAGAGTTATGTTTTGGAATGTATACTAGATGGTGAACAAGTAACTTCATTGATGTTCTTACAATTAGGTATATTTAATAAAATCTTTCTTCAATCCCGAAGGTATGAAAGCTTTATTTATTAGTCTTAAGTCTGAAAAATCAGGTACGTTGCGTCCAATAAGTTTTACTTTCTTTAGATATTAATGAAAGGATTGGTGTTTTCTCGCGTTCATTGGTCCCAGTTAGACCACGTGTTGTTGTATCTACAGTGGCTGATGCATGTACACTCGGTTCGTGTGCTGTCTTCACAAGAATCAATGCAGAACTTAAAATAACAGCTGAGAACATTTCAAAAGTATTGGGCTTATCTCTATGTTTGCTAAGAATTTTTTTATTTTTGAAAGTGGCAACCAGTTTTTTTTCACTTAACAAGTTACTTTGTAAAATACTTTACGAAATTGATTTTACAAGGGTTTATAAATCATGCATTTAGACATGTAAAACAGCTTAAACATATTTAGGCGTAAGAAACAGTAAAAAGTTCAAACCTGTTTAGCATGTTTATTTTATGAAGGTCGCTTAAATTATCATCAGGATTGTTTATGTTGTTGTACTTCTCTCTATTCTTACTAGTCTATAGTCAGTCTTTTCATAAAAAAACAAAGATTTTACTTCGTTTTTCCCGTTTTAGACGACATCTGAGCATCTTTTTCAGGGGTAATAATTTTGAAGTTTATGGAACTGTTTCCTCAAGCTTCTATCATTTTCCTTTAGCATGATTCTTGTTTGAGTTAGGAAAGGAAAACGTATACATTAATAATCCTTAATCTTTTTGATAAATAGATAAATATTTCTGGCCATCAAACATCAAACAATGTCTTTCAATTTGTAATATATAGTCACGCTAATTATCTGTCTGTACGCAATTACTAGAGTGCAACAGAAGAAAAGACAAATGATAGAGGATTCATTGTCAAATGATAATTTATATTAGAATTTGAAACTAAGATGCATCATTATATGTGTATATTAAATGATGGCTTTTGAAACATTTAAATCAATTAAGTTACGAGTTGAATCATACTTTGAAATATTCAGCCAAGATTAGTCATGATTATTTTGGAAAATTACTTTTTGTTGTCATTTAAACCTTTACTAACTTAGTCCGTCTATCACAACTTATTAATGCTCACCTTCGAAGCGAAACGTAATCGATTGATTAATGAGTAGACAGTAACATTATTATTCACTTATTTGTTTTACTGAATGCATATCTACTCTCAATATTGCCATATCATTCTCGTTTAATATAGACCGAGTTTGTGAATATGGGGTGTTTTTATTTATAAGATAGGTAGCGATCATCAATACAACCTGTTGACTTTGGTCGATGTAAAAGCCTGAAGTCTTATACTTCAAAATATTTTCGTTGCGACTTCATAGAAATATATGTACTTAAGATGTTAAAACACGAAAAAAAACTTTCAAGGACATGGAGAGTTACAATAAATGAATCAACTGAGATTTCAAGCTAAACAGCATAAAATATAAAATATAAACCTTTCAAAGTATTAGTGAATAGAAAATTATAAATAGGGATTTATTGTAGAATATAGTTGACCACAAACATTTACAAAATTTTAGTTAAATCGAGTAAGGATTTTTCACGAAACAAAAGTGGTTAAACTTTATACGATCAAAATCAAATGTCTGAACCTATTCAATAAACGATAAAGACAGTATTTTGAACTCTGATGGCTTAACTCAGCTTCCAAATTTATCTTTTTTCCTGATATTTTAGGAATTGTAAATCGTCGAATCGCACAAACTAAGTACTACTTCCTCACACGCTGGAACTTAAAGTACCTTTTAGCTGGACTCTAATCGATTTTTGTCGAAACCATACGAATGTTTGCAAAATTGAAATTATTTTCGGCTATTTATTCAATAGCTAAATAAAACCCCTACTAAAACTACTTTAAAGACATCACAAAGGCTGTCGTTTTCTCAAATGTATCGTCACCTTGATCCGCTCAATATTCATCAATACGTTTTTTGCAAAAGGTGTAACTAGCGTATTAGAATGATCTGAAATTACAGCAAAATCACTTTTTATGATACAAAACTGTTACAACAATGTTAAAAATTTGCTAAGATATCAAAAAGTTTGTACTCGTTTGTTACTCATGTATAATGCATAATATATGTTTGTCTTGAGAAACAGCAAAAAGATAGGTCAATTTTAGTATTTGCAACTTAATTGTCTTGAGACGTCTGCCGAAATTTGAGGAATTTATTGGATCAAAAATTACATGTTGTGAAGTAATAGGATGAACAAACCGTGCCATGCTTTCTAAGAAAGTTTCAGAATTCGTTGAGGTTACAGACGATATTTATCTGGATTAAAAATCGGTGGCTATTGTGGGAAGAGCGACAAAAAAATGCTTTAGGTTCAAGGGTTTGAAAATGGACCATGAGTTACTTGAGGGTTCAAGACAAAAAATCTGTTTTATCAAACGATTTCACATTTCTTGACATTTCACAAGTTGAGTTTCCGTACACTTTAAAATCTGTGAGTAATTTTATGGCAATCTACTTTGCAGGATTTGATTCTAGAACATTTATTCGAACATTCTTGATAGTTAGGTGAAAACTGTTTTGTGCAACTAAGTTGAACTTTAGTTCTTATCCACCATCCAGTTGATATATTTCCCAATTAACCTTTGTTTTACTTGAACTCATATATCATCTGTCATTGATCTGAAGAAAAACCCTGGACACACGTATTGTTCGATATACTTACACACAGTAAATAATCAGAAGTGATAATAAACGTTTATTGTCGAAATTCTTGTTATCTCTAACTGTTTGAATATTCTAATGATTTTTATTTAGTAATGAGATGTATGGAAGTTTGAATTTAAACAAGTTTGCGACTTTTCCGAATGCTCTAAGATTTTGTTATCGGTACAGCTCTGGAAAATATATTCATGACAACTAATACCCGAATATCAGATATAACTTTAGCCATACATTGTATTCACATTCTAACTGCAACCAGCATTTTCTCTACAGTGATATAAATATGAAAGTTTTGTGGTACATTTTGTAATTAAAAGGCTTACTAATAGAGACAACATAGATCATATGAAGGCTACTGCCTTGAACACCACCAGTTGAGTCAGACACTTCAGGGTAACAGAGTAAACAACACTTAGGTTATACACGTATCTCCAAGCAAAGTTGATAAGTTAATTCAAGAGATTCTCAATGTTCATCGATTAACCTAGATTCTACATGTACTGCTTATACTCAAAAACCCACTTATCGACGTGTTTTTAGTTGAAACAAGTTGGAAGAAAGCTATAAGTTGTCAGACTGAGACTTGGCATCATGTCATGTAGTTACTGACCGTCTTAATGAGCCCTGTGGTAAGTGCAGATTACCTATTTGGAGTCCTCACAATTATTGTAAGCAATGGTTGTAAACAATGGGTTGCAATGGGGCAGATACATTCACTCTTTGTCTTTCCTTAGATACTTAGTTCTAGGATTCTTCGATATCTTTTCTTCAGCGAATCCATTATTTTCCGAATCATACTCTTTCATTTCCGTTGATACTACGGTAGCTCAGTACTAATTTTGTTAATTTCGTCTTGCTACCCTGATGAGTTGTGAGAACATAGGCCGAAGCACTTATGCTCCAGGATGTAAATTGCATATGTTTGACTAATTGAGGGAAATCTTTGGTTTAGTTTCAACTCGTGAGTTAATAATTAACAATACACATGACAATCTTCCTTAAAGTGATTTATCTGTATCAGGTTTGTTGATCCAAAATAGAACTAAGATGATGTGAATTTTGATGAATCTTTGTGAATATTATTACACTACGTATTTAATTGATTTCACACCGGAATATCTTTTATTTTCTAAATCGAGGTATTGTTTTTGTACATTTAAAGTATTCATCACAAAAGTTCCAAACAGAATGAAGCAGAATTCATGTTGAACTAGAAAGGAACTAAAGGGGCTGGAATACATATTAAGTGGATTCGAGAGAGATTTTATAACTGGTGGCTTTCCTTTTTTTATTCGAATATTTATTTCCTATCTCTGTCCTTTGAGATACATTTGGTTATAACTAAATACTATTGAATTTTATCGTTACTCGAACTTCATATTAGAAAAATATTCCATTTAAAGGGTAATTATATATTTTCTGTCCATAGTTCTGATATATACAACCCTTTACTTCTCTCTACTATAGACCAGTCATTATCATTGGCTTTTTTAGGAAGTGAATTTTCTGACAACAGACTTAGCCAAAGACTTTTTGAATGCGTTTGGAAACCTGCTCGATTCTTTAATGTTACCACAACTTCAAGCAATTCCGAACAAAGTATTCGTGGAGAAGACAGTTCCAATAGACGTACAAAAGTTGGATTTAGTTGAATACACAAAAAAATTTGTGAAAATTCTTAAGGAAACATCGGAATTCTTGGAAAACAGAGTAATTTTTATGCATTTTTATTTTATACTAATTAACTGATTCGCCTGAGTACTTTCTGAGTTATAACCAAATCCGAGTAACCATCTGGTCATTTAAAATTGGTCAGTGAATTTTAAGTAGTTACATCTGTACTCCATCTTAAGTTTTTATTTGAGAATTCTACTACAATAAAGTGCCTCAACATCAAATTTAACCGACTTCATAATAGTCTGAATGACTTTAGCGTTCACATAAATCACAGTACAAACAAGGTGAGGAATAGAACCTGGAAGAGGTTTTAATAGGCGTGAAACTGTGCCCCAAACTAATTTCTCAAGTTTAAAACGGTTCAAGAAAGTTCATATTTTTCTGTTTTCTTTTTTTATGAGTAAATTATATTTAAAATAGCACAATGATACTGAAGTGAAAAATCAGTAAACATAATTGAAAGTGATTTATTTCTTTATTAAATTTCAAATAGTCGACGGCAGTAAATTGGAGATTTTCAATTTGAATTTAGGACCTTTCAGTATTCAGACAAGGTGTATCTTCGGTGATCAACTTGAGCGAAAATAATGTTTTATGAAAAAAACTTGGTCTTATTATTTGTAACTCATCACGTTGTCAAAATGTTTTTTGGTTGTATTACGAAAACGGAATTTAAATTATATATATAATATCTTATCTATATATATGAATATTGACACTTAGAAAAATGTAGTTCACATTCAATATAGAGTAATTTTAATCCAATGGGATCAAAATATCGACTTCAAATAAAACTCTTCATCAAACTAGGAGATAGTTACTATAAGTATTTGGAAAAGACATTCAGAATCATTTGTAAATAGTTGATATGGATTGTGTACCTCGCTTAAATAATGATCACTCTAATTGAGTTTCACGTTTACTGCCTCGTATATGAACGAGTATGAAAGATAAGAAACAGAATTTTAACTTATCGGCATCCAGCATCTTTTCGGTTTCTGATTTAGGTTCATCTCCTAGGCTAGACACACTATGACATATATTGTACAATCTATCGTTAAAATCGGATCTATATAACAGAGTAGCAGTTCCATGATTTCACAGTATCTGATAATCTTTTGCTTGGTAATAAAGAAGTACGATTGTGAAGAACTTGGAGCTGATTTACAGCAGCTTTGAGAAATATAAGTTCGTACACTGAATAAATGTTATGACTCTTGAATCTACAATAGATAAAGGCAAGTAAAGTATATCGGTTGAAATTGAGTTCTTTTAAGTGGGCAGTTTAATCGTGAAGTCTTCACTATGTTTCTAGGCTAAATCAGTACGAGATTAGAGATGAAAGAAAGCTACGACGATTTCTGCATAAGCGACTAACAACTTGTTCTATCGATGTTGAGTTTGATTGGCTTTTGTCACTACTTACTTGTAAATATCTTTTGACTGTCTCCCTCTAATTTATATTTTTGTGATCGATTAGTAAATTGATTCTATGTCAATATGTTTATTGATTGCTGACTAACCTGAGTACTATTCATGGGATAATATAAATATGTCTGAGCGTACTGTAAATAAGTGGCTCTCTGTGTTATGAGGTCACTATTTTAAAGATATGAATTACATTGCTGTTATGCTTATCAAAGTGTTATTGTTCACTAACAAATTTAAGATATTTAAGTATACCGTAATGGAAATTTAAAATTTACTTATGTCCAATTTAATAGTTCTTGAATATAAATGATATCAAAGTTTACCTTCATGAACTTGGCACCATTGACTTTACGAACAAAACTCTTGATCGTTTGCCTGAAGTTGATGTATGTACGTTTAAAATTGGTGAAATAAAAAAGCTAATTTGTGATTTATTTCAAAATGTTTTTTACAACAGAACCATTTTCCACATTGTTTAAAAAATATTGTGAACAATTTTCTCTTTTTACCTTCTTTTTCAATCTTAGTTTCACTTTAAATCTTTTCAAAATAAATCAATCGAAAAAATCCAGTCAACACTTGACACTAAAAGAATATCATCTGTAGTCAATCCTGACATGCTGAAGGAACTAGAAATCTATGCTGAGACTTGGATTAATCAACTGGAACAAGTGTGTAATGGATATATTTTTTAAATTTTAGTAAAATATCATGGATAACGTTCAAGTTTCGGTTGGCTTGATGATAGAATAACACATAGACCAGATGGTATTGAAAATTTATTTATTCCTTATTTCGAGCTCTAAACTATTGGTGAAACCATCGACTCTTAGGTAGCACGCAGTTGTTTCAGTGATGAAAAGCTTTCCAAAGGATTTCTAGACTTTGAACTCAATATAAGAGCTAGATTGAGGGTGCATAACAAAAGAAGCTGCTTAGTTGTAAAAATGGCTTGTATTTACAGTTGGCCTTAAGCGATTGTAACCATTAAAATATAGTTCTTGTATTATTTTGCAACCTCTAGTTGTTTGATTTATTAATTATGGTTCACTAAGTGCCTGTAAAAGACAAAATCAACATTAATTTTTAAGCATAGATAACGTTAATTTAATCAAGAAATGACTATTGGTTTGCTATACTTTCCAATAATCTATTCATATAAAAAACTGAACCGTGATTATGTATAAATTTTAAAGTAATATCATTGTTTTCAATATAATTTCCACTGACAGAATTCACTTTTGATTGTCTTTGAAAGTACATTGAAAAAGAGAGCAAAGATGTTCGGTCATAAATTCATGAAAAGATGTTCAGAAGAATATATAATAGTTAAATTGATAGGAATCTACTAGAAACTCTGGTTTCAGTTTATCAACAACTCAAGAAATCTGCAAAAGAATCAATAAGAGATGTAATTTTCTTCTAAGAAGTTGTATATAGATAGTTCTGATGTTAACTGGTTGGTATGTTTTGTACAGAATTAATTTAGAAGCTAATATTTATCTACTAGTTTGGTCAAGAGATCTCTCTAGACCTAGTTCATAGCTTCAAAATAATATCAGTTAATCTCAGGTCTGAGATTAACAAATGTATGTTATCAACCTTAATGTTGAAAGCTATAGTTAATACAGAATGTGTATTTTATGTAGTAGAATATCTTTGCCGATTAAATAAATACCAGTAACAAGATTTGATATCCGGCTATGAAAGACAGCCCACAGTGAAATGATCTATATTCGAAAAGTATTCGATAACATCAATGACTTATCTTCTCCATACTCTAATCTGTCTTACATGTAAGACAAGTTATTCCTAATTACTCTTGATGAAGTATATGCATAAATTTTCTAATTAAACAGAGGCTTTAATTACGTTCATTTTCTGGAATTGTCAGAAAAGACTAATTTATTAAATATCCTGTAACTAGTAGAGAATACATGTGGAGATTTTAGAACTTTCACAGTTTAAAGCCCTTAGGGACTCCTCAGCAGTACTCATCAAAGATCATGCACGTGGGAATGCAACACTTTATTTATAGACCACTGAGCCGGAACCCGACATCGTTGATGTCTAACTTTAATCAATTGAATATTGTGAATTTATTGTCAACATGCTATTTCAACAAATTACGTAAATGTATGTTATCAAAAAACGGACAATAACTTGCACTTTACTTTTGATAGCAAACCTCTTTCGACTTACAACTTAGATTTACCGATTTATTCAAACATAGTAGACCGAGATAAATATAAGATGAATGTCATTCACTTATTATTCAAGTTGGGGTTACATTCCTAGTAGATCATCATCGTTCGTCTGTTCGCATTGGAAACAGTGACAACATATCACTCGAATATTTTGTCAACATGTTTACAAAATGTACATTTATGTAATATTCTCGCTCATTTTATTATTCACGTAAGGTAATGGTTATTGCTGATCAAATCAGAAAAGAAGCTGATAACACCGGCCCCCGAGTAGAGTTAGAATATTGGCGAAGACGAATGATCACATTCAATACAATTTTCGAAGAAATGAATAAACATAACTGTAAAATTGTATTTGGCATACTTTCAACCTTCAATTGTCCATTAGTCAAAGTTAGATACTACGTAATTTTTGACTTTGTAAATTTTATCATTTCTAACAAACGAAGCAAAAGATTATCATTTAACTTTCGTAATCTTTGCTGTTTACTTACTGTTCATTATTGCTCCCAAAAGGTTTTTCTGTGAAACTGTTTTATTTTTTGAGTGTATTTTGTTTTTCAGAACGATAAATTTATTCAAACATTTCGGGTTCAATAAGATATATCTTATCTCAACAAAGTTGGAGAGTTTAATCTAATTCACTTTACAACTTTCGATGGTGTATAAAGTGTTAAAATTTCTCTAAGCATTCCATCACATATCATTTAGGCACTGAAATTTAATTAAGAACAAATTTCAAACATTGTCTACGATTACGAAATAATTAATTATACGGTTTACTAATCTGTTTCAGAACCATTGCATCACCTGGATAATTATTACTTCAAAAGAAATAATTAAACTTCATTCAGATCTAGTAATTTTAAGCTGAATAAATAACAGCAATAAATTCTAGCATAAATGAATGTTTTTCTGTGATGTATGTTGCTAATGTTGCAATTTTCATTTACAACTCACTGTAGGATTTAAATTGACTTATTTTGTTGTAGATTTACGCTGTATCGGTTCTGATACTAATTCTTTGTGTAAGCTTATAATTGTTTACTTGTTTTCGCTGTTTGGATTCAAATGATCCCTCGACTGAAAATGGCCAGGTTCGTTTTTACAGATAAGTCAAGGTCGGTAGATTTAATGAATCCAATCTTTCGTTAAGTGTAAACTATTAAGTTTATGAGATTGATGAAACATTGCATATCAGGAGAGTGATGACAAATAAAATTTTATGAACAACTGGAAATAACTTAGTACACTTCATATCAGCGTCTTTACGAATACTATAAGAATAAAACTTCTGAAAAATCCTCACTACATATACTTCGAACTACTATTAGGTAAAAATTTGTATTACATACCGACGTTTTGTACCAAAAGTATAAGCAGTTTGGTTTACCAAGATCTTGTTATCCAACAAGTGTCTTCAGATTGAACATCTTAAGATTCTTTTCTAACAGTATATTAACCACTTAGGATAATTCTAACGGGATGAATTGGGAGACAATTTCATGTACACCTTTCGTCTTACTTCATAAAAACGCACTTGTACTCATCAACATGACCTATAAATATTATTTTCCATAAAGTTTGTAATATCCAATGACTTCATATCAGAAACAACATTTGCACTGCATACAATTTTCTTATTTATATTCAGTGATTGTTCAAAAGACGGTTTCACTAGATTTACTAAATTGACTACCACCAAAATATTACTCACTTTTTTCTATCTTTCCCCGATTAAAACCATATTTAATCGATTCCATTAATTTATTTTTTAGAGATGGCTTAAACTAGAATCCCAAGTAATGGATTACACAAATGAAGCTAAAAATAACCTAAAATTTTTAAGTACACTGGAAGAATATTGTGAACCATTGTACAGATGTGATCCAGTAAGCTTTTGTTTCAAATAATAACAGTATTAGTATTATATTCATAGTTAAACAAATATACACATATAATCAATCACAAAATGATAATAACCGCACATGATTATGATATAAACTGTACATTAATGATCCAATCAATTTCATTTAAAAGTTATATCAGACTATTCAGTAATGAAATGTTACAGTTATTTATTTATTTAGGATTTAACCTCCAAGTTCATCTCACATATATTTTTATAATCATGTTGAATATGTATTCATGGTCAGAAAGTTTCGTACTACTGTAAATATCTGTTGGCAACATGTATTCTGTTTGGCTAAAATCACTGTTCAGGAAAATGTTCTTTGATACTTATATCAATTCATATGTGTGTCTTTTTGTGTCTTTTTTTCAAGAGTATAAATATTTTACTTTCTTGAGAAGAAATTAATGGATGTTGAAAAT
Source organism: Schistosoma margrebowiei (assembly GCA_944470205.2). Lineage (NCBI taxonomy): Eukaryota > Metazoa > Platyhelminthes > Trematoda > Strigeidida > Schistosomatidae > Schistosoma > Schistosoma margrebowiei. Next base: position 32,628,563 of record OX104024.1, on the reverse strand, counting down.
TGTCTTTGAATATAAAACGACACTGAATGAAGAAAATATATCAAAATGAAAATTATTTCGATATATTCCAAAACATCCATTTTTGCCGATCCAATCTGAAGTAGCATTTTTAATGTATTAAAAAATTACAGTAGATTGCACAGTAAGATATGGGATCTTGGTAAGAAATATAAAAAAAATTGTAATAATTCATTTCGAAACGAAACTTTTAGATTCTGAAACTTGAGAGAAAATATTACTATTAATACAAAAATCTAACAGTCACTACTATAAATCTCCTATCAGTTGATATGAATGAGGAGTTCCTTCAACGTTTATGGAACCTCTTTAATGACGTTAGTTCTATATAACATTTCTTTGTAAGTTAATTAAATCAGAGATGAAAGATCATATGATGATGAATTGGAACTGCTATTTCGCTTATATCATCAGTGTCAAACTCGATGTAGATGATGACTGACTGATGACACTAAATCTTAATTTTAAAGTGTAAAAATAAAGCAAAAATACCTGGTTGATTCCCTTTTGTTGTAGATCGGAATGTTGGACAGTATACCGAAACTTGTGACAATGATTCGTCTAGTTTATGAGATATCTACATTTTATAATACACAAGAAAAAATCACATCATTATTTGTCAAGGTCACTAATCAAATGATATTTGCATGTAAAGCATATATTACTAATAATTATCAAAGTACAATTTGGACAGAGAAAACAGAAATCATTTTGAAAAAGATTATAGATTGCTGTAATTTACATCAAGTTTATAAGAATTCATTTCAACGAATCAAAACAGAATTAGCTGCTAAACCGAATTCAAAACAATTTGATTTATCTGAAATACATATATTTGGTAAATATGATTTATTCTGTCAAAGATTGGGTGAAATTAATGACATATTCCAAATGATCTCATCGTATTCTTGTTTGCTAGTGTCAAAAATTGAAAAATTAGATCCACTTATTGAGATGTACAATTTCTCTGTAAATAAACTACGAAATAGTGAATTTGACTTTTTGGATCAACGAAAGACCGAAGTCGATGACTGTATCATGGACTTTAAAAAGAAAATGAGTGATATACGGGTTAGTTTACCAAATCATTTTTATCTGTGTATTTCAAAATGTTCCAACATTTACTTATCTGGTTTAGAGAGACACGCATTAATCGATAACTAATAACTTGGTTACTTTCATTAATAAGCCAGATGTGATCTGTCATGTAGTTCTTGAAAAACAAGCTGACTTAAAGTGTGGTACCGAATCTCACAAGGCTAACTTACTTTTTATACTTCGGAAGTGTTTTGTTTTTGGCATTTATATGGTTATATCTTATTAGGGTGCGTTCAGCCTGATTCACTTGTAACAATGTTGATTGCCGAACTGTATGTGGTAGAATTTCTTATGAGGTATCAGCTTCTTTACAGTACTAGATCCACTTTGTTGATTACTACCAATGAATACGAAATCTATGGTCTACCGATCGACCAAATGGTCACCAATAAAGTAGGATTTATCATGGATAAAACCAAATAGAACTAGTAAAATTCACTGAGGCAAGAGAATGTAATTAAATAATTTAAAGCAAGTTCGCAGTACAACTGTTCTACTGGAAATCGTTTGAAATCGTGTTAAAGCACATCAACCAGCATTAGTGTATGCTACTTAAGGGACCATATATCTTTCATGATTAAAATCTTCATTCCTGTACAACTGTCTTGTTTGATCATTTTTATGTAAGTTAATCGGTTTTATGTTTGCTATATATCAAAAGTAAACGTTTCACAATACGGATGATGAGATGCCTTGCATAGAACAGTACAACGAAATTATGGAGATATCGAAGACAAGGTGAAAGAAGATAGTGCAAGTGTTCTGAATGAGAAATGTGATCAAATTAGATACTATTTATTCAACTTGGTTTTTCGAAATCCGTTGTTCCGTAATATATATTTAACAGTAAACTATATTCAGTATGGCCTAATAGAAATTCGTTTGATTGTGAATCTCTATGACACAAACAAGAAGTGAGAGAGCTCATGTTTATTTTATGCCTTAAAAGAGCTTTGAACAACACGTTGAAAGCGTTAGTTTTACGTCAATAAACCATTTGTTCCGCGTTCATTTAACCTAGAAAGAGTTTAAGATAGGTAGATACTATCATTAGGACTTACACAATGTGTATGGTATGGCAACTCGAACTGATGTACGTATGTACGAAGTTCTACGTTGTTACTTACTGACTGACCGACTGACACAATGTGTATAGTTTTAGGTCAATCGTGTAGTTGTCAAGGTTTTACAATTGCTTATATTGCTAGAATTACTACGTATCAATACTGGTATCTCATATCAACGATAATTTCAGCATTCTCATCTGGATTATTGATTTGTCCATTTTATATTTAATTCCGTATTTGTTTTCACTTGTATAACTTCAGACTAGTTTAAGATCCCTACTCGATACAGAAATGAACAGGCATCATGATCTACAAAGAAGTTTACATATTATTGGACAGTTTGAAAAATTAAACTTACCAAACTTGGGTGTAGATGAAGCACATCTAAAATCGTTGCATCGTTTTTCTCAGCTTATAGACCATGTTGGTAAAGAATACAGTAAATTTAAAGCTTCACCACCAATTGGTCGTGATATACCTCCAATAGCAGGTTTGTTGTTATCTATGACACTGTGATCTTAAACTTTATTTTGCATAATTATTACTACTCGTTTTTCTGTTCATTTTACCAAATAAAAATTTCGAATAAGATACAGTGATAGATATAAATTCAGCTAGTTTATCTTCAAGTATTAAATTTGAGTTTACTATAGATCCGATCCTGATAAACAACTTTGAAGTGCTAATTTACAATGTTATCATTCTTTCTAATAATTTTTCGAAATCTCTACTCAATTAGATAATGTCATTCATGTGTTCTAGATTAAGGAAAGTCTTTTCGATTTACTGACTTACAAAGAAGATCCTCTTTAAGATGAGTATCTTCATTATTTACAACAAATGGATGGTGACTAGTAATGGTATCCATGATGTGTTTTTTTTTCCCATTCAGAAGTCGTCACCAGCATGTGCACGCATCCCAATGTTGATATTCACACTATGACTCGAACCAAGTACGATCTACTTTATTCGCATAACACGTTATCCAATGAGCTACTGAGTTTAGAAAGTCATTATTTTTTTCAGTGCGTATGATGTTATTATTATTATTATTATTACGGGCATCAGCATCATTTTTTACTAGAATGAAGAAGTGATTTAAAAGGATACGGAAATGTTAGTCCGCTCGTTTTGGAAGCACGTACGTTCCATTTCCTATCGATCTAAATCTGACACCAAATGCTATGATTTATCCTGAATTTCATCTTAATTGACTCAATCAATCACGCTTTTCCCCAAAAAAGTTTAAAATTACTATCCCTCGACGGAATAATGTTATGTGTTATTTTCGAAATTCATGGTCTTATGATTGACAACCTCAACGACATTCAAGAACCATAAATGTTGTTGAAATTCTTCTCATACTGAGATTTTTCATGATTGACGTCTTCTGGGTTGTAAAATGTGTTTCGACTACCGAAGTCTTAAAATGTAGAAAACTGGACAATAATTTTTATTGAAACTTGTTTAAGTTTACAGAATACTCCGTAGTTTTAGGAACCAGATATTCCAAATTTACTGGTGCTACAAGTTGTCGAATTTATAATTACTAGAAGTGCTATAATGGTGAATAAGTGTTTATTGACGTTGTAAATGCATCACTGTAGGCTTTGCTTCTAGTTTGATATATTGGTGTCGTGTTTCATCTTATCTTTATGTTGAAAATAGGTTTCATAATTTCAGCTATGTTAATCTGGTCTGCTAGTATGAGCACGTAAGTATGCAAGCGAACGATAATTGATAAACGTTAAATAAGCATTTGAATCTAACCACAAGATGGGGTGATGATTGTTTTGAATGCGTTACACAACTTGAACAGACAAAATCTCAGGCATTGAACCGGCTAACAAGTTCCAATTGAAATAATTGTCAGTTTTATGTGCATATGATTTTTAACATGAGTTATCGCAGAAGCATTAACCTCAATCCATTATCAGCTTTTATCATTCATGTTTTAGTTGGTATCCTTTTATTTTGTTCATTTTGTAGTTTGTAGTGTACAAGGGTGTTTTAGAGCTAATCAATACCCTCTATGTTTCATAAAGAATGATAATTAAGGTTAAATTCTATGAACCGAAACTTCTTACGGGTTCAAATTGTTAAGTTTTATGTCTCATGATCATTAATTCTCTGCACTACATCACAAAACCTCAAATGAACTATAAATCATCATTTTTTTCTGTTGTTTAATGTTTTCATAATGATAGGTAAAATTTCCTGGGCAAAAGAGTTATATCGAAGAATTGAAAGTCCAATGCTTATGCTTACCGATAAAATCAAATTGATGCGATCAAAGGAAGGCAAAGAAATTACTAAAAAGTATAATAAGTTAGCTGAAGTTTTGATCACCTACGAAATGGTTCATTATCGTAATTGGATTAACCAGGTTAATGGGTTATTTAAATGAACTTATTTAACATTAGATTTTCTTGTTACCGATGAGCTAGTTTACTGTAAGAACCTGAATCCAGTTTATAAACACCCTTTGAACCAAGTTTCGTAATTGTAAGCATTTTTTTAGTTGAACTCGACTGCATCCATATCTTATTTCAGAATTTAAACTTATATCACAAGCAAACGATTTACGATCCAGTTATTTGTCAAAAAGTAGTTTAAAGACTTTAACTACCATAGAGGTCTTGAACGATTAATCAATCAACTAGATTTCTTTACAGTAAATCTCTAATGATTATGAATCAAAAAGTAGATTGTACGACCACTCTGATAGCTGTTTCCCGAATTATTTTCTGCAAAATCACGATTGACTGAGTTAAGCTGCAGTATGAAAATTGTATGCAATTTAAACATTTCAAAAATCAGTCGATAGGTACTTTAATGGGACATTTTAATCGATAAGTAACTTAAACTCCAATAAACTTTGATTTGTACGCGATCACTATCCAGTCGAGGTTTAAAGTTTAACGATTGTTATCGCATAAAAAAACAGGTTTTTCAGCACATACTTTCAATCTGTATCTTAATGTATTGATTTCGCAGTTTTGTGTTAGACATTTTAATATTGGATTTTAAAAATCTCCAAGGGATATTAAAGCAAACAATTGTTTCTCATCAGGCTCTACAATTCTGAATCCAAAATTATTAATTTTCTGCGATGGACAAAATAATTAAGTCATGTTATAAATTGAAAATAGTAAATTTCATATTGATTGATTCATAAAACTACAAAATGCTAACGAAGTACGTCATTGGTAATCTTAAGAAAAATGATGCATAAAGTACGGGAAATGTTATGTATCTCGAGAAGATAAGTCCTAGCAAACAGATAAAATAATCTATAATATTAGCGGCAACTGATCTGAGAATGGCCAATTCCAATTTCTAACATGTATGAATTCAACTCTAATATTTAGTGTATCATTATACAATAAATAGGAATTTAGAGCTGCAAGCTTGTTGAAGAAGTTGTTATTCCAATTAATATTTTGTGTATTTGAATATTGAACTAGGTTTTTCTCAGAACTGTACGTTAATTTACAAGTCACTCACAAAATTTGTAACCTTTAAACTGAAGTATCGCTGGTCACCAAATCACTCATTTTTTAGAAGATTTAGAGATCCTGATATTCGTCTTACTTACTGAAAGTATTGTGAAAGGGATAATTGATATTAGAATTTGATTAAATATCGTTTCAGATAACTAACATAAACTGGTTTTAGTTTTTAACTACACATTTTACCGATACTTTCTTTTTTAAGTTAACCCTTTTCCTTTTCTGTCGTTATCTTATGTCCGACACTAGTTTAACACATATTTTAGTCAGTCACTTTTTATACTCCCTAAATTGTTTCTGAAACTTTCTGATACAAAAATTCAAGTACAAAGAAATCTAGTATGATATGCTCAGTTTATGTTCCATCTGGTATAAACTAAATGTGTGCCATGTTAATTTAAAACGTAACGATACCGTCAATCAGAGAGCAGCGAATTATCGATCGTACCAATGACGCGTAAAACACGTACGAGCAGTCTACAGTCCTGATTGGTCCT
>OX104024.1:32510162-32622275 GCA_944470205.2 Schistosoma margrebowiei | reverse complement strand
TATGATGTCATGAAGCTGTTTAGCCATGTGGATAAGTTCTGCAACAAAGTCTAAGACAAGAAATCTCTAATTTCATTGGTTTTCCTTTGGATTATAATTTGTGGATCCGTATCAGTTTTATACACTCCACATCATAGCGAAAACTTCCAATGAACATCTAGTAAATGAGCAGAAAAACCTTTGTCATTCTGATTGGATAATTGTCGATTTGGTCCTCAATTATAACAACCGTTTGAACATAATCTAGAACTTCTTCCATTTTTTCCACCTTTTATTTATTATTCAAAGTCCTGGAATCAAAGATCTTTAGTGACCGGGAATCGAATGGGAACTCGATATTTAGGTGTAAAACTTACCAATTGTCTTTGTAAAAACGTTTGATGATATTAAAAGTCAGTTACTTCAAATGTATTTCAGAGATTACTTGCAAACGGGTTCAAGTATTTGAGTTATCATTGTATATTTGAGTAGTACGGTGATCCAGCTATGTCTAGAATCAGTCAGAGCGGAACTCCAGGATTACATTCCTCATTCAGACCGCATAGTTTGCGCTTTTCCACAATATGAAGGCTTTAATCAGCTGAAGTTTACGGATGTTAATAAAGAACTATATTTTATTCTTGCAGGTATCATTACCAAGGTTTGACTTGATAATTTCGAATAAATTGAACATTGGGTAAATTGTTATAAATAAATTAATATATTTGTAATATCCCAATGAGTAGAAAAATTAGAGTTTCTGACGCTTTGTGACTCACTGTAAGTTGTTTCTTGAGAGAATAAATAACTAAACCAAAATTAATCCAAGTTTAAGTAGTACAAAAGGACAACGCAAGAATATTATGTGTGATCAATCAAAAAACAGGTATATTCTATTTTTTTCAACATATCCACTAGCTGTGCTCCAATTATTTCAGTTTTATTTTTTTCTCTATCAGGCTTCGGAAATTTATTTAATTTAATTACTTGTCAATGAATCGAAAGAAATCTCTCTTAATTTAATGAACCCGTTTCTGATCATTCCTGAAAGTTTCTTACTACTATAACAATGTCGAAGAGCATTATTTGTTGATAAATTTAATTAAATGTTTTTATTTTGTAAAAAAATTGTTTAGAGAGTGCAGTTTCAAGGACAACAGGTACAAAAAGTGCAAGAGAATGTCGTAAACGTTTAGTTGAAGATGCTGCACTCAGGGTATTAGAGCATTTTCATCAGAGAACTGTGGATACTTTAACTAAATTAATTCGTAATACTTTGGATAATCTTCGTAAATGTTTAACTTTGCCTGCAATTTTAGCCTATGGTTAGTTGATGATTCTTTATACTGTATTTTGCATTGTTCTACTTAATTTGAATTTTAAATGATTTTAAGGAATAATGGGATATTTTATCATGAAATCTATGTGAGATGAGTTAGAATTGAAAGTAGTAAATTAAACTGTAAGAGTCGTTTTGATTAATTAATGTAGGACTTACGAACAGTACTATCCCATGAAATAACTGTAACTGAATCTAAAATTCCTTGTCTTGCTGGAACTCGATCTATGATTTGATTAAATATTAAACTATGAGATTATTGGTCTATCAGTATCTAAGTCAAAGATTCCCTGAAAATTAAATAGTCAAAATGTAAAAATTGGTCACATTTTTTCATAACGAAAACTTTGGTGTTTTAAAGAAATTAGAAATCACTTAGTTAAAAGCTAGGTCACATATTCATGATGCTGATTAAGAACATAGTCATCCGAAGTAGCTTAATAAATATTACCAATCTTAGTAAATATGCTTGCGAATGATAACTCAAGTTATGAATTATGAATTACAATAGGTCATTTTTTAATGTTCTAAGGGATTACTAGTGTGTACAAATTTGAATACTAATTTTTATCGGAATATTAACTCAAAGTTTTACAATTTTTGCTACTTCTGCTATCATCGATTGATGATGATTGTTGTGAAATAGGTTTGCTCAATTTTGTACAAAAATAAACTATGAATCTTGAAAATAGAAAGAACTGAGTGCCTGAAGCTGACTAAATAGCTCATCAGAAAGCTTTACTCCGGTGAAAAAACTAATAAATAATTCGTATAAAATCTTACAAAAACACTACCAATCGTTTGTTTTATGAGTAAAAGTGCATAATGACTGATTGTTTTTGTGGGTCAATCATAGTTATAACCGTGGAAATTTGGTCAATCGACAACTAAATAAATGTTAGTTCACAATCTACCAGATAGAAACTAGGTCGTGAGGTTAAAAGACATTAATTTGCTACATTTGGCTTTAAAAACGGGATAAATATACCTTTACAATGATTAAAACTGGATACCGACAATTACTACTAATTCTGGTCACCCAACAGTCAAGCTTACACTTTTCATGAAACTGAAACCGGTAGTTATTGGTCTGATAAATGTGAGATGAATAAGAAAAAGAGAATTCCGTGAAGAAAATTCTTCTTTTCGACGAAATCATTTACTTAAGCTGTACATTCGTATATATAGTTATATGGAAAATGTATTTCTATAGAAGGATAGAAAGGATTGTATCACAAAAATATGGATTCGACAATAAATGATATTAATGAGGTGAAATGAATATAGTGTATTTAGATTGCAGGTGTATGATGACCTCCAACACGTGTCCTTAGACGTCATACGTGACATAACTATGCCACATACATGAATTCCATGGAAATAATGATGATAGTTTAAAGATCCCCATCATATTTAAAGACTAACATTTGAACGAAGAATATTTTTTTCAATAAATTCTCTTCAGGTTCTACAATTATATATCCAAATTAATAGTCCGAAAAATGGTCAGGTTAAGGGCAAAGTACATCATTTAAAGTGTGTGAATTTAGGATTGTTAAACGAAATACAATAAAATTATCAGAAGGGGTTTTGTGGAGATTTTTAGAAATTTCAATACTTGATCCAATTGAAGCTAGACCACCATTGAAAACCTGAAAGCACTGGACGGCCGTTTCGTCCTAGTATGGGACTCCTCAGCAGTGCGCATTCACGACCCCGCCCCCCTGCGAGATTCGAACCCAGGACCTACCAGTCTCGCGCACAAGCGCTTAACCATTAGACAACTGAGCCGGCATCCAACGGTGTTAATGTCCAACTAAATACAATAAAATTGTTATTGATATGACTCATAATGTTAACTTGAATCTGCATATATGTTAAGTGAAATTTAACATCCATGATCAGAATAAATATGGGTCAGATAAGGTGAGAGAGAAATAATAGTACAATTACAATTCGGTCAAATGTTTATATATATTGTGTGAAAAATTGGTAAAACGTAATAAGCTGGAATGAATGCGAAGTGAATGAATCACGTACAGGGGAGATTAATAATCATGTTTAACCAACATTAATAATAATAATACAAAGATTTGTGACAATTTTAGTGTATTTTGTTTAACAATCCTAAATTCACACACTTTAAATGATGTAGTTTGCCCTTAACCTGACCATTTTTCGGACTATTAATTTGGATATATAATTTTAGAAACTGAAGAGAATTTATTGAAAAGAATATTCTTCGTTCAAATACTAGTCTTTTAATATGATGATGAGTCCTTAAACGTAGTTCTTCCAATCACAATTTAGTTTCTTTTCATTTGCATTTCTCATGGCAATGGAAGTGACTATTTTTAAATCATGATCACTTAATCCACCAGTTAAATTAGTTTTTTCTACTCTCAACATCGCAAAACCGTTATTCATTGGTTTCTGATCATAAGCTACTATTCATATGATGCCTTTCCAATGACACATCAAATTTATGAAACTACCATGATGGCCAACTTTAAAACAATGCACCCTTAAGTCATCAATTTATAGAAAGGTATTTCTTTGATAATTCATATTTCTCATTTCAGATAGTGTGAATTCAGATGGATCAGTTCAACTTTATTTTTCATGCCATGCACAGTTATCCATACCATCAATTGTACTACATCCGTCTCTTGATGATTTTCAGAAAGCGTTGAATACTGCTACACATTTAATTATATCTGTTACTCGTCATATTTCAGTGTGGGATTTAAGGCTACGTAATCCATATGGCTTAAAAGTTAGTTCATTTTGTTTCTTATTTATTATTAAATAATATCTTAGTATCAGTGACGTCCTTGCATCATGGTGATATTCATTGATATAATAAATATACCCTGGTGAATAAAATTGAACAACAGTGTGATATATTCGGAATAAACAAAGCGAATAATCTAGCAAATTGGTCCCCAGTTAAGTTAAATCTATTTTCACGAAATGAAGCAATCTCTTATAGTAGATTTAAAAGAAACAGATAAGCCCTATTTAAGAAGAATTTTTAATTAATTGAATATCTATCATTTACGGTTAGATTGTAAGCGAATCAACTACAAACATGTCTGACGTCTTCGTTTTAAATCAAAAATGCTATATTTTAGTCTAATTTTGTTTCTCAGTGTAAAGTAAGAAACCTTGTTGAAATCCTTTATCTGTTTGTAGGGGCATTCTGAAATTGAAGAAAGCTTTTCATCAATTGAAGAAGTTAAAAAATCAAGTCAAACAGACAGTTCAACGCATTCGGGTAATGAATTGACTAGAGAAATAACTGTATCATCTGGAACTAACGAACTAGTAACTTATACAACAGATGAGCGCTTCAGTGTTGCAGATGATGAATATGAAAATAAAGGTGATGAAAATTATTTTAATAAAATTTCTCAAAATAAGGAGATAAATAAACTAAGGGGTATGCTTACAAATGCTTTCTCATCGATTCAACAGGTACGCTACAAAATTTCATATTTTCTTAATTTGTAAGACAAGCAGACCTTTGATGGAAAATAACCAAAATTATCTCGTTAAAAGTCTGTTACTAAATCGAAATTTAGAACTCATAAGTCTAGATATTTCTTTTTTTTATAAATAGAGCACTACATAGTCTTTGGTGATATCGAGTTATTCCATTTTGTGACCTTGCTGAATCCCTTAAATGAAAAAAAACTGTCACTGAGAAGATATCATATTTTTGATAAAAATCCTGATAACGAATAACACTAATATATGTTCTCACTTTCTTCACTGGGTCGAACTTGCAAGTCTTAGATTCCATATTATCTATGGTGTTTCAGAACTATGAACATGTTATAACTGTGGCTGCAGATTAGATGGCAGCGACTCATCGATCGGATTAATGACACGTAAAACCGTATGAACAGTCTAGAGTTCTGATTGGCCCTTCTTCCCTTTCTAGCCCAGCCAGTTGAGTTCAGAACGCAAGTCTTAGCCTGAGATATGAATCATTATATTTTAAGCATACTGAGTTTATATACCAATCAAACCGACCACAACGTACCAATAAAATATGAAACAACATTTGTACAAGCATTAACCAAATGTGGCTCTGAATGAGGAAGGTAACGATTAACAGACAGGGAATAATTCATGAATGGTAAATCGTATAATAATAGTTCATAGGTCAAAAGCTCCTGATAAGAGGGACATGAATATGAACAGTTTGGTTATTTAACAATTATATGGTAAAAATATACTCATAATACTGGTCCATAAATGGATCCCAAAAATTACCATTCATTATTCTTATCGACATACAACAGAACACGAGTTAGTTTTAGAGGATTTTATAGCCCTTATAAGAAACTGTACCAATCAGCAATAATTAAATAGGAATTACAAAGAGAAGTGTGTATGTAGAACACTAATTATTAAAACACTTTATTTAAAAATGCAGAGTTTAAGAATTTAGAATCGACTGATGACTGTTGGAGTCATTGATGTAATATTATCGTACTTGAATTTGTAGGTAAGATTGCTGATTTATTACAGTCAGAACTTATCGTGTACTCTATTCACTTACTTGACGTCAAACATGGCGGATCGTAAAATCGAGTAGCTAAAATTATTAGCCAACTTGTAAACATGAGAGGCTGAATCCTAAACAAACGAAGTTTATAGCACAACTTGCCAGCTGTTTCAACTAATGACCTACTGAAACGTTTCTTCTAACTGGATGTCTGTTTAATTGATAAGTCTGTGCAGTCAAGGACACTAACGTATCCACAGAATTAGATTGCTGATTTGCATATTATTCCTATCCATTTTCACACAATATAATGTATCATATTCAATAGATAAAATAACATAAGTGGTTTCGCATCATTGTTTCAACTTTTTTTTATAGGACTTAGTTTACCGCTACCCATTCTAATTCAGTCCATCCTGACCAATGCCACATTTCTTTATCGTCAGTCTTAAATTTCTCATATTGTTTCCCTTTGACTAATCCCTCTAGCCTCTTTCACAAATATAGCTAGTGTTGGAAACTAAAATGCTTACATTAAATACGAAACTAAGCAGTAAACAACTCCAAACAATTTGTTGTCGTGAAACGGATAAAGAATTTTGTTTTGATAAACATATCTAGAGCCGAGTATGTTTGTTCACTAAACCTCTTTCACCCAGAAGATGAGCTTATCGAATATTTAGAGACTTAGTATTCTGATACAAAAAGCCTCGTTTTGTGCTTATAGATTAAAATCGGATTGCAAAAGGTTCATCTATCAACTTGATCTCATTCGTCAATGATTATGTTTCAATATCGTTGAGAGAAACTATCGACACATGAATGATACTGGACACACAACGAAAAGTTATGTTTTTACATACCTAGCCACTAGCTGAAGTTTAGACGCACTAAGTCTCACCAAAAGTTATTTAAATCACTACAGAAACCCGAATCATTGTATCTAGAAACTATTAATTTTTGATCTTTTGACTACTTTTTAAGAGAGTGTACTTTGAAAGGGATGAATAAAACATTTTGCAGGTTGTTACAGAACTATGCATGTGGAAATAATCCGTAATTCACTTTAGTGTCTTTAAAAAAAGCCTAGAAACTTTCAGTGTATGACATAAAACACTTTTAAACAAGTACTTGAAGGCAGTATTACCTTACCAACTTTAAACACGATAAAGAGCACAGTCAGCTTTAACATATTTTTTATAAAGAGTGATCAATATAGTCCTAATGCGCTAACTTTAGAGGGTTTTAAAAATTGTTCCAAGTTTATTAGTTATGCTGTTTGAGACGGTAAGTAGTTGATCGCAATTAGACTGTTGATTATTTCAGTTTACAGGAAAAATGTTCTTGCTTAATAACCATTGAAATATCAGACTATTAAGCATAGTTTAAAAAAGGCTAGGATCCATTTTCACGTAACTGTTGAGTGAACCTTAGAAAAAAGAAATCTGTAAACATAAAGTTTAAGATCTATCCGTGTGAGTGTAGATCAATTCTTATTTCCCTTCCGTGTCTCCAAAACAGAGACATTTAGCTGCATTCCATTGTATTCCTGTATCATGGGCTAAAACTGAATTATGATTACATTGACAGAAAGTTCTAGTGAAAATGTTTATGATCCAAGCTGATGCCTGACAGGTATATCATTTTAACAGTTTTTTTTTACAAAAACTGAGTAATTGTTTCAGAACTACTAGAGCTCTATTATCTACAAAGGCTATGTTGAGTTGTAGTTTTCTATGTTCGATGTCTCGTGTTAGGTGAACTACTGAAGAATTCCAACTTTTTTTGATCAACAGTATGAATTTTGAATGGCTTACAGTAAGAACGATTTTATCCAGTAATTTATAGTGATGAAGATTTATCTTTAGGGTGATTGGACTGACTTATGTGGATGTTCAGTCAAACATTTTGGCAGGGAACGTACAACCATGAAGATTCATTGACACTCAGTTTCATTTGAACATAGCGTGATCAGATAATGTAAAAGTTTGGAAAACATCAAATTCAATAGTTCGTCATATAAATTCATGAATTCGAACTGGCATTGTAAATGTTGAATAATTTTTTAAAATTTCTTGTAAATTCACAAGTTCTCTCTTCTATTATAGAGTGCAAAATCCTCACTTCGACATTTTGATCAATATAAATCGTTATGGGAGAAATCTAAAACGGAAGAATTCGACAAATTCATGTCAAATAATCCATCGGTGATTGATTTTGAAGAAATTATTCAACAGTTTTATGAGAAAGTAAGTTGATCTATTAAATTATCGGATTCTCCACCTCCTCATTTTTTTGTAAAAAAAGACCCCTTCAAAATGGAAGGTTTGTAAGATTTATGGGTTAAAAACGTTCACATGAATTTCAGAAAGATTTTTTCAGTAATTGGCTACCTATGTAATGAAGAACAATCTTCTACGATCTGTAATATATAAATTTGCTTTAATTGTATCGACTCATTACTTTTGACAAACTACTAAGTTCATCTTGTAATTACAAATGGCTTATATATATGACTTTAGTCAAATCATAAGCGGTTTATGTTTTATAGGAGCACGTCAAAACTGAAAGTTGAATGAGGGTAGCTCAAAGGTCCATAACTGGTTCCTAGTGGGTGAACACATCTTATCATTTACCATTTAAATTGGCTTTACTTCAGATCACTCATATAGTCTAATTATTTTTGCTGTGAATATTACAAAAACTAATGGTATATTAAATTTGACATTTTTCCTACTGCAGGTCGAATAAAAATGAAAATATTACCCGAATAGTCGTCTGCATAATCGGATATTGTGTTCTTTTTTCTAAATTTTGATTCTGAGTTTTCCTTTAAATGTTTGAGTGGGTGAAAGATAAACGCGATATGAATATTTAGCTGGATGGCCTTTATTTTGCTTAGGCACTGATAAAATACAAGCACTTACAAAATTATATACTGTTATTCACTGAATTCTAATCTAAAACCTACATCTTGAAGTAGTACTCTGAAATTACTAAATTCTTCCAGAACAAAGAAAATCGATATATGTGATGTTGTGTCTCAACAAGTCTAACTCTCTGATAAATTGAAATTTGTTGGTAAACATTTTTAATAATGAAGTTTACGTATCAATAGAAAACGGTCGGATGTGACTAGCATTTAATTTTGGTGGAGCTTCGTTCTCTGGGCTCTGAGCTCATGCTAAACGACTTGAGTAAAGATTAACGCTAAGTTCACATTGCTCAAGATTAACATCCGGTACATTTAGAGATATTTCGAATGTGTATATCATAAGTGAAATGTTATTAATTAGTGTCAGAGTGAGAAAATGAAATTTCTATGCCATATATATGCATTTCTATTTTATCTTGAGGTGAAAATTGAGTGGTGGACTGTTATAACAGCTAACTGGTGTATGTTGATCAACCATGCTGTATAAGAATTGCTGATTTAAGTGAAATTCCAAAACAATTACATGGGATTCTAACAACTGCCAAATTTGGGGCATTTGCTAATCACAGTGTTATTGTATTCGCGTTTTAGGCAAAAAAGAATATCGTACATAATAAATAGCTTAAAGCTATCACAGTTTCAATGCTTTATTTTCTTTTGTGAATTTCTAACCATTATATAGTAATTCAAGATTTTTCAATGTACTCTCTGTAGGATCAATTAATTTCCAATGAGCCTGATGTATGTGATTGCAGTCCATTAGCAATTTACACCAACCAATTGAAAGATGGATTACTTGCAGAAACAAGAAATTGGCGCTTAGAATACGGGAGATTATGCAGCTCAAAATTTAAAACTCAAGTTGAATCCTTGTTTGCAACGATCGAAAAATATGAAAAGATCTTATCAAGACCCATCAATGATTTAGATGATATAAGAATACTGATGAATGCGTTGAAGGTAAGAAATGGTCTATTTTCTATAAATATTTTAGTCTAATCAGTTAGTTCGGAAATGGAATTCAGCTAGTTAATTGTATCAGTTACTAACAAAATAATGTTACTTTAAAACGCTTTCCGCAATATTATTATTCCAATCGCAACCGACTGAGTTATTTCTCGACATATCAAGTATAAGGATAAACGTCCTAATCTTCATGCTGCTATAACGTTAAGTTTTTTTATGTTGACCTCAGTATCTTTCATTTATAGTTGAACTACATTGGTAGAGTCTGTCACTAAATTGAAATTTGGTAGGATTGCTGAATAAAAAAAGGTGAGCCGTTTTCAGAAAACGTTAGTTAAAAGATGATTGGGAACACTTGAGTGATTTTCAATTACCTATGGTCTTCATTTCATAAGAAAGCACAGAATTTCTCTTGTAATATCCATAAAATAACCATTTTCCACGATATTAACTTCCACATCAAACCTAAGAAAATTGAACTGATTTTGAAGAAAACTCTGCATACATTTTTCGAAAGTATAATACTTGTCAGATTGCGAGGAAGACATACGGATGTCCTGCTACGACCCTATTCATTCACCTGGAAGCGATATTCGACTCCATTCGTCTAAATATCTCTAGTGAATATATGTTATTGAGCAGTGTATACAAGAGTGAAGAAAAATACCAAATTATTTTGACTGTAATACTGTTAAACAAATCAGACCTAGAGATGTTATGTCAAATTATGTCTATACGATTTCCTAACATTTGTTCACTTTTATCATAGAAAACTGGGAGGTGAAAGCCTTGAATAAAAATCGATTTCTATCCTTGTCTTATTAAATAATGAATGTTTTGGATTGACATTTTGTCCACCCCCATTGCTTGGGCGTTTTCGCTACCATGACTAATGTACTAGACAGTAGTAATTCTCTCTTCTTACTCCTTAAATTTCTAAGTGTCATCAATCCGATAAAAGATTGAAAAATATTTTAAGTCGTTCCTTTTCAAACTGGTGTTTAATATGTTTTAAGGCTGTGGCTCTACCAACACTCAGTGGTTTTCAATTATTGCTGATCCCTTTATTGAATAAAAATAGTTAAAACTTGTTTGCTTTATTGCAGTTAATTGCACACTATATAATCAAAGTTACCGTTTCTCTTCTGGCCACACTATAATGATATTGAAAAAATAGCGATGAATTTATATGCATTCTTACAAGAATCAAAATGATAGCTTTGAAATATACTTGTCTGTCGGACGATCAGTAATTCACGTTTTTATTAGTTGTTGTATTAATCACGTGCTGCAATTGTAAGATTTGGAAAGATTAAAGACACGTTACCAAATAAACGTGAAAACACATTTTGATCTTATTATTTATTTCGGTGTTTTGGGTTGATGCCCCATTAATATGGAAAACTGACAGTTGGGTCTTATCATTTTCAATAATAAGAAATCCATCTTTGATAGACTTATGATAAAATATTTCACTATGAGCCGAAAGAGTTCCTTAACAAGTAATTATATAACTTGAATAGGATTTACGTGAAATGGAAGCAAATGTTGACCTACAACTTGGACCTATTGAAGAATCCTATTCTTTACTGGCTAAACATTCAATTCCAGTTGATAAAGAAGAAACTGATAAAGCAGATACTTTGCGCTATGAATGGGACAAATTATGTAAACAAATGCTAGAAGTACAAAATCAGTTAGTTGACGTTCAACCAGAATTTCGCAATAATTTATTAGAAAATATAACAACGTTCAATGAAAATTGTTCAACATTCTACGACGATTACGATAAAGTAAGTAGGTAGAAATCATGTGAACTCTGTCTTTATGTTGGGGATCTATCGTCCCCAACACTTTATGAGTGTCCCTTGATGAAAGGACAGTATTTTAAGTTACATATTTTAAACTCTTGTGTTTATCAAATTTTCTTAGAATTTAATTTTGTGCATCAAACTCAAGGTTCATTAAACTTTATGTTTGATTGTAAAACGTAACTAACAGAAATTTTCGGATCTAGCATTCATCCTTGATAGAACAAGGTCTGTTCTGAAGTGTAGGATATTTATTTAATGGAAGTCATTCACTGACCATTAAAAAACCAATAATTTCATTTACTTGTCTTTAGGGAAATATCTTGAAAAAAGGTCTTTCATTCTTGAAAATCATTTCTGACTAAAACGGTCGTAATTTGTAAAGTTGAAGTTCGCATAAAAAGATTCCGATTAATTAAGTAGGAACCAATAAATTGATATCTTAAACAGAATGGGTTTTTGTGGAGAGTTTAAGACTGTACGGCCGTCCAGTGCTTCCAGGTTTTCAATGGTGGTCTAGCTTCAACTGACTCATGATTTCAACTTGTGAAATTTCTTAAACTCTCCACAAAAACCCATTCTGGTTATAATCAACTGCTCACTAGTGACTGACTTCAGGAAAAAACTCCTGGAGTTCTAGTGAGAAGCCGTTACCAGTAGAGTTCAACCGGTCTGTTGTGAGATAACAACTCACTGAAGACAATGGTGTACGGTGGCGCAACTTCATGGATTGGTTGAAGTTAGACATTAACACCGTTGGATGCCGGCTCAGTGGTCTAGTGGTTAAGTGCTCGCGCGCGAAGCCAGTAGGTCCTGGGTTCGAGCCCCACGTGGTGCGGGATCGTGGGTGCGCACTGCTGAGGAGTCCCATACCAGGACGAAACGGCCGTCCAGTGCTTCCAGGTTTTCAATGGTGGTCTAGCTTCAACTGACTCATGATTTAAACTTGTGATATCTTAAAATAAAATGGGTCAATCCATTATTGAATATACTTCATCATAAAGTTAGTTTACAAAACGTTTTACAACAGAAGATTATCAGAAAACATTTAATATGAATTTTATCCCTTACTAAAACTAGACGCATCCATATATTTAGATATTCGTTTATCTTTAAGAAGTATACTGTGTACGACTAATTTCCAAATTCTTTTCTTGTTGTTAAGGTGGAGAAGCAGTCCAAGAACTATAAAACTATCTTACATACGTGCTATGACTTTATCAATAATCTTTGAAAAACATTGAATTAAGGGTAATAGATAGTACATGCTTGCTAATAAACTGTTCTACTAACTATCAGTAACTCCTAGTTATTAGTTTCTTATTGCTCCTTCAATTATAATACCGTTTCATTCTAACTGTAGCTGCCAAACGCTATATACGTACTAAACAGCTTCTTGGAATTGGGTATTAACCTAGGTTCATATCATTGTTAATATGGCTTTAGTCTAGTCTCATGCTATATTCTTGTGCAATCCTAACTGTATAAAGCAGTTGGTAGTAATAGATACATGTTACGACGAGACCGGGTTCAGCATTCTGAACACGTATTTATTTAAATTCGAATTTGTTTCTTCACATCCGGATGTTCATTATTAGATTAGACGATTGAACTTTATCGAAGGTGATTCATTATATTCTTTAAAAAACCTCACATAGAATTGGGAAAATATCAGTCAGATCTTACCGTCAATAATAGCATCAATTTAGTTCATGCCACGTTTTTAAATAGCCACTTCTGCACTTCTGTTATCTGACGGATTTTTTGAGAAATAGTCTATCTTCTTTAAAGCAAGTTAAGAGAAACAGAAAAAACACAATCGAGAATAAATTCTGTTTTTTTCAATAGGCTGTTTTTTCCGAATTACTGTACATAAGATGTTCTTTTTCGTTTCAAACTTGAAAAAACCGAAATAAGGTTGGACCAATGGTTAGAGGCATACCACCCCGAGAAGCATCTGATCGTCTTATTATATTTCAAAATCGTTTTGATAATCTTTATCGCAGTTATATCACGTATAGTGCAGGTGAACAACTTTTTGGACTGCCGATTACAGAGCATACTCGGTTAGATGACATTAGAAAACAATTAAACCTTCTACAAAAACTTTACTTATTATATAACAGTGTTTTAAACAAAACAGCTGGCTATTATGACATACCGTGGTCAGATGTCAAAATTGATGTAATTTCTCAAGAACTGCAGGACTTCGAAAATCGCTGCCTCAAATTACCAAAAGCTTTACGTGAATATCCGGCATACGATGATTTGAGGCAGACGTTGGCTAATTTTGACCAGATCATCCCACTGTTAGAGTTAATGACTAATCCAGCTATGCGTGAGAGACATTGGAAACGCTTGGCTACCTTAACTGGACGGTCATTCAATGTTGACGATAGCGAATTTACTTTGCGAAATATACTTGAAGCTCCTTTACTTGAACACTATGACGACGTTGAAGATATTTGTATATCAGCTATTAAAGAACAAGATATTGAGCGAAAACTAATTAATTTAAAATCTGAATGGAGTGCACAAGAATTTAAATTTGTTCAATTTAAACACCGTGGTGAATTGTTGCTACGAGGTGACCACACTTTGGAATTGATTAGTTTAATGGAGGACTCATTGATGGCCCTTGCCTCTCTTTTAAGTAATCGCTACAATGCGCCATTCCGCAAAGATATACAAAATTTCATCTCACGTTTATCAAATTCCAACGAAATTATTGAACAGTGGTTGGCAGTACAAAATTTATGGATTTATCTTGAAGCAGTTTTTATTGGTGGTGATATAGCACGTCAACTTCCACAAGAAGCTAAACGCTTCGCGAATGTAGATAAATCATGGTGTCGCATTATGCAAAGAGCTCATGAGACAACGCATGTTTTAACATGCTGTATTGGTGATGAAATGCTTAGCCATCTATTACCACATCTAATGGAACAGTTAGAATTATGTCAGAAAAGTTTGACTGGGTGAGTCTCATTTTTGATTTTGTAACTTTAACAGAGTTTGATTATATCTAGTTTTTTAAAAGTAACACTGGAAATTATTCATTTTTGCAAATTTTCATAACCTTTCTTAGTCAGAAAACGTTAGGTCGTTATTTTTGGTGTATTCAAAGGGATGATCACCAACATTGTTTTTTCGTACAGTAGCTTAAACTGATGCACACATGTCTAATATTATCTACGAATGGCTAATTGACTGAAGTTTAACTGAATCCGAATGTCTTTCTCGAGACCATAGGTTGCCGATCAAGGGTTTCCGATCCAATCCGTTCTGGAATGTTCTTGCAAGTTGTTGCCTCGTTTTATTATTTCAATTGACGTCTGCTTCCACTTCTTTGCGCCGTACATTCTTTTGTTAGCCTCTGTTTCTTCTCGCTTTAAGTTTCCAAGTCAGAGTTTGCCTCGTGATTCAGTTACATGGTTTTCGTAAAATGTGTCTTATCCCACTCCCAGCGTTTTTACCTAATTACCACCTCAACTGACGTTTGATGTGTTCTCTACCAGAGTAGATTGTTGCTAATAGTCTCTTATCGATAGATATTGAGTTGTTTACAAATACCCGTAATTTTCTGGTGACGGCGGTGATCGTTCTCATAGTTTAAGCCCAGTACAATAGGATCGCTTTAATGTTAGTGTTGAGAATTTTGACTCTGGTCTTGGATGATATCTGTTTTTATTTTCAGATATTCTACAATTGTAATAATCTTCACCTTGGTTTCCCAATTCGTCCCTCCATATCTGCACCTGATCCTCTTCGTTTATTAGTAATGCGTCTACTTCTTCTACATTATTGCCATCAAGTACGGTTTGGTTACTGCCGACTGTGTTGTACTTCGAGATCTGCCTTTTTTCCTTGTGAATGTTGGTGCTTACGTCTCTGGAAACTTCCGCATTTGTTGTTGTGCGTTGTCCGATAGAAGGGCTAAATCATAGCGAAAGTTTAAATAGTCTAGCTGTGTTCAAGGTGTCCACCGAATCGTGTTTTTCTTCTGAAATGTGAAAAGTTTCCTAATTCAATCAACATCCAACAGAAAGAGAAAAACCAAAACCATGCAACCTTGTTTGACACCAGTTTTCACTTACAATTCATCTTCGAGCTGGTCTCCTTGCATGAATTTCCAGTGCAGTCTGTCAGAGAAGTTTCATATGAAGGTGATTCCGAAGTTATTGTATAGATATTAGTTTCACTCATAGGTTGTTGAGCACTGATTGACAGTCATAACTCCGTTGTTATATGGTTGATCCTTACTCAGGCCAACTTGTTGATCTGGAAATTGGGCGTCTACTGAACCTGTCATTTTGTTCACTAACGGTTTGTTGAAAATGTTTCGTTTTACCGACAGTAATGCAGTCCTTTTAAAGTTCTCACTTACTGCAACATGTTTTCTGTATCTCGATCAGGTATTACTGTTTCCAATCTATCGATAGTTTTTCTATTGTCTTCCTGTTCTTCCTTTCTTGGATCTTTCTCGTTCTGCCCTCAGAAATCTTTTGTATATTCAGATGGTTCTTGAGGAACGGCAGCACCAGGTATGTTGAAGTTACTGCTTCTTTAATCCCTTTCCAATCGCTCTTCATAATGTTTTTTATTGCTACAGTAGATCTCATAGGGCTTGGAACCTGTTTCTGAGAGATATCTCCTATTCGTTGAGCTCGATAGCATCTCAAAGGAAGACTGTGTTACACTTTTGTAGTGTCGCTTGCCCACATTTTTAATGCTTCTCTAGCTTAAGTTTTATTTCGGCCACAACCAGTTGATGATATAGAAGTATATCACCTCCTATCTTTTTTCTTATCTTTCTGATAGACCTGAATTTTCTACTGATTATTATGTGATCGATATGCTAGGTTCCTCCTTAATTAGATGATTTTATTGTAACAGTAATGAAGTTATATCCCATTGCATATGCTATGCATAATATGTAGTATTTCATTCTAAATAACAGACGAACATGCATGAAATAATGACCTCTATCTAATGGACTTTTTTCAACCCTATGAAAATGATTTATTGTTTGTTTGTTCATGTCTATCTGTATGAGTGCCTTTAGAAAACAAACCATTATATTCTAAGTCTCTTCATAAATGGTTTGTTGATAACTTTCTTTTATACTAAAAATTAAGCGAACCAAAAACTAGGTCTGTATCCATTTCTAAAAAAGTACATTTTAGCCTCAGATGGAAATACTTCGACCTAAATGATGATAACATAATAGCAATGTTTTCCTGTTGCTTAGCAGCAAAATAGACTCCTCAATCTATGCTTTAATTTTTATTTAGATGAAGGTATATAGTCCGTGTAAGTAAAAGGAAAGTGGGTAAATTAACGAATAAAAGTAGTCTTAAAAGTAGATTTCAACATGGGGAATGTGGAAATACATTTTTATTTCTAAGTGGCGAATAGAAATATAAGAATGAGCAACTGAATTCAAACTTTAATAGATTACCCTTAAAGTGTTCCTGTAGACGGTATCAAAATCAACCCTTAAAAGCACATTGACCAGTTATTCGTTTGACCGTTTTTAGCGGTATTGAGAAACCATTGTTAAAATTGAGTATTTTAGTTCATCCGACAGTGAGTTCTCAAACGATTCTTGTCAGCCTAACCAATCTTCCTTCCTTAATTTTGTTCAATTTAAGCATAATGTAGTTTTAGTGAGAATTTGTAGTTTAAACTACATCACACTGTCGATTATTTCATTCTAATGTCAAGACCGATTTGATTATCACACTGCAGCTTCATATTCAAAAAACGAATGAATTTCGATTTTATTGACCAGTAATATGCATTTTTCAAATGGTTACTTCCAGTTATTTGGAAAAGAAACGTCTTCTCTTCCCTCGCTTCTTTTTTGTTTCTGATCCAACTCTGCTGGAAATTCTGGGTCAAGCATCAGATCCTCATACGATACAAGCACATTTACTTTCTGTGTTTGATAACATTAAAAGTGTGAAGTTTCATGAAAAACAATATGAAACGATTTTGACCTGTTACTCACAAGAAGGCGAGGTATTAGAGGTGAGCTTATTTGTTTTACTTATGAGTAGTATAAAACGCTTTTGGAAAATTAGTTACCGTCGTCTGAATATGCATCCCAAAGCTGAATAAATAGAGTTTAGCATTGCGTTAGTTAATCACTGTGAGAGAAGTTAAAATAGAGTTCACCATTTGTTCGGTCAAGTATGTTATCAATCCAGCGGTTTTCAGGATATTCGATTCCGTTTGTTTCGAAACTATATCATATTACGAAACATAAATGAAACTTAACCGGTTTCACCTTCCCTATTACTATACTATTTATCTGTTGAGTTTAGTTAACCAGTCATGTTGACCGACCTAAAATTTACTTTCCCAACATGATATTTATAAAGCTACACCTTGGTCATGATTGAACTGAAGTTGAAAGCCAGTTAGCCGCGGTGTGAAACATCCTATAGAACATAAAGAGTCTTTTTGTTGTCCGTAAATCTGACTCCGATTTGATCGAACGTTGATATTAGCGAAATATACATCCCGGCTCCCCCCGTATATAATTATCGACTTAATTCGTGGTAAAAAACAACGGAATTAAATGAGTCGAATACGAGAATGAATTTAGGATACATATATTTCATAAATTCGTTGATCCAGACAATCAGAGAACGAAGCATAGAAGCAAACTAGAGAACTCAAGTATACCAACGTCTTTTGATAAAGCGTGACTTAATCTTTATAGCCAGACAGGAATAAGCTAAAGACATGTGATGAGAAGAATAGTCAATCGACACAAGCGCCCATAAAAACAGTCAAAGTTATAAGAGAATAGTTAACAAGGTAAAAATGTCACTCAGGAAGAATAAATAAGTTGGTTTGTCAGGAAGCTAGAATACTCTATGTAAACTTGACATAGTACTAGACGCTACAGTCTTCCGAGTTCGTCAATGTCAATTTACTCATACCCAACGTCGGATTGACCAGTTATTTATTAAATAGAAGTCAGTGCAGGTGAAAGAAGTATATCACTGTCATATTAGTTTTGTCACTTTATCAAGGATTACTTATATAATGTTGTATCTTTTCTATGTAGTTAGAGCATCCAGTAAAAGCTGAAGGACATGTAGAAGTTTGGTTAAATAAATTATTGAAAGAAGCGCAGTTTTCATTACATCAAATAATAAGAGAAGGCTATAAAGTAGCAATGGATGACGATGTCAATATATTAGAATTTCTTGCAACGTTTCCTGCCCAGGTTAGTGTCACTTGTGCATTATTCTAATATATGGCGTTTCGTTTATTTTTGTTGATATTATGTTCCAGCTTTTAACTGCCTTTAATTTACTCAAAAAACTTGAAGAGGAAAATATCTAGTACTTTTTCTCCTGCCTAGGTTTACACTTATCAGCATCGCACGTTACGGTAAACTATCGTTAAACGCGTCCAGCACATGCTGTAATGGCCTCAGTCTATAAAGATGTACAAAGTTATCAACTACCTGACATCTGTAAAATAATCAACCCCTTTTCTAAATTTCAGTTGTATGGTGGGAAATCGGAGATAAATGAACTCAGTGCAGTTACATCAACCCTATTTTTAGTCAGTACCCAATGTTTAAAGTTAGCACTACTCGCTTAGAGGTTTCATCTTACCAGAGCAATTCTTGGCAGAAATCTATGATCAGATACTAGTAGTTTAAACATATAACCTACCTGTCTGAGTCATTTTTGTAGTGTGAAAGTAGGTAGAGCTGACTATTGCTCAATATACTTGCTCTTTGATAGACAGATGGATATTTCGTCGACTACCTGACGAACAGTGATTACTTTTTGCAGTTTACATGACAGTTCTACGTAAGCTCCTGCTCAACCATTATCATTTGATTCCAGAATCTTCTGAAGGTCATTATACCTTTTAAGCACAATTTCGGATAATAGACATTTTCTTAAGGCTTATCGGTTGATGGAGTAAAATATCGCCTTGAAACTAAGTAGTATGAATTCAATCAGTCACCAATATGTAAACTTATGTAACCAAGGCAATAAATTCATGGCAATGTTCGAAACCTACTTAGTTTTCTTGAGTTTACTGCTAACGATCTCCATTCAAGCGTTAAATAACTATGAGAACTACAATCATTGACACGAAATCAACCAAATTTACTTCTCTGATACTTAACACTAAGTGGTTTTTGTCCCTTCTATGAAATGGGATAGTTGGTAATCGAGAAAAGCTAGCTCAAATTATTTTCGTTTCCCGAACTTTAATAAATTTATGTTGTTTTCAAAGACCATCATCCATGAAGGTTTCCCTAGTTATTCAAGTTTGTCCTGTCGTTCTTTCTTGAACCAGACATTGGCTACTACGCAGTGATCAGATAGTGTAAATATCTTGTCCTTCAGGAGGTAAGTTGCTACCAGAGCAACCCATTAGAAACGTTTTAAACTGTTATCTTATTAGACATCAGTTCAAACCCTATGGAGAATTTCGATAATGATATCAGAAGACGAAGATTATCAGAACTATGTGATATATTAGCGCAATACATTTCGAACAATCTGGTCACACATATACTTGTTAAGAGCATTTATATATAAAAATAAAAGGTCAACTAGACAGGAAACGGGGTAAGAGGAGATAATGATAATGATAAGAGTAATAATAATAATAATAATGTGAACACAAAGCGAAACCTAATCACTCTGGCTAATAAGTCAATATTACCAGGGTAGGTTTAAGGTAAGAACAAACTGTTTTTGAACACATAAAGAGGGTTTGAATTCTCGTATGGCTAAGGTTTCAATGAACCTTAGTATACGCCCTTTTACACTTTTATACAGCACTACAAAAGCTGAATTTAGATCAATCTTGTGACCTGTTTCAATTATATGTTTAGCAATAGAGGATGATGGATGTTTATCCTCTGCTCTTATTGGGTCACTTGATTGTATTTGTTTCTGAAGCCATTTGGGTACATGTTCACTCACCCTATGGAGAATATTAGTTCTCTTAATATTGTCAATACGCCTTGGTATGCGTCAGCTAGGATCCAAGGTTTGATAAATGAAAGCTTATAACAAATTTGCAGTTGCTCAGAAAGATAAGCAATCACATTTCTGTAAGAACTTCGATCTTCGGTTTACCAGAAAGTTCAGACAAACTGGATTTCTATCCCACTACACTAAATATTTTCAGACCTAAAAATGGGACATTATATCAGATTACTTACTTTACGACCAAATATAAAACACAGTTTTTAATTTTCCATATTCTGGAGCTGTTACATCAACATATGGGGGGATCATCTCCAGGATTCAGAGAAACGTTTTTTTAACGATAGTAGGCAACATGAAAATATTGAAATTATTTCACTGAATTTGTTGATTTCCTGATTATTTCGGAAAATCGGCGAGGTCGGCGGTGCTGTCTGAAGTACTTTTTCAACATATGACTGTTTAAGCCATATTGGCAGAACTAAACCAATGTTTAATACTATTGTATGGTTATCATGTTTCAGATTCACTTATTTATCAATAATTTCAAGGCTGTAATATTAATGATTAAACTTTCTTCTGACCTCTACTTTACGTTTAGGTAGGACTATTGGGTATTCAATTTATATGGACAAGAGATTCAACTAACGCACTAAAAGAAGCCAAACATAATAAAAAGATTATGCAAATGACTGATCATGAATTTGGTCGTCTACTAAACTTGCTTATTCAACAAACTACACACAACCTAACGCAAGTGGAGCGAACTAAATTAGAGACATTAATCACCATACATCTTCATCAAAAAGATATTTTCTCATCATTAGTAAGTACAGTTGATAAATAATTATGTCTATTCATGAGCTCAACATTTTATAAAAATTATCACGAAAAATCAAGGTTTAACTGTCTGTCTCGTCAATGTTTCCACTAAAATCCACCCTTGCCAACCACTGATGTTAAATTTCTTCGATATACAAACAGTATGAAGCTAAAAAAAATTACTGACTTTTCGAATACGATGGCTAGATTAATTTAGATTCGTCTGAATGAAGATTTACAGTTACAATTGAGATGTGCTGGGTCTGTAAACTAACAATATGACTATGTAGCGTTCTAATCACGCTTATTAACCAAGAAAAACTAGCGATATGTAACTGATTTCTGATTATTCATTTAATACAAACACATACTACATTTTTACTCGACATTATATGGAAACTTTTAAAATTCAATAAGTATTGGTTTAATGCATGAAATCAGGCTTGATTCTTTAAACGTCTCTGGTGATTTGAATCAGGCTAAAGAGGAGGGATCACAAATATAACGAAACGTCGTCTTTGATTACGTATTCGTTGCCATGACCGATCATTTCACGGATCATAAGCATACAATTTAGTGTCAAAACTGAGTATACACTGATTTCAGATATTCACCATTTAGCAGAAATTGACACTATTTTAATAATTTTAAACAACTGTTAGATTGGTGTTTGCGAAGAGTAAAACAGTTTTCAGTAGCTATATTTTTCCCCATTTAGTAAACTTCAGGTGTTCTATTTTGAGTGAAGCCATTAAATAATTAGTCAGACTTAATTACTTACTTAAATGGATCTTATTTATTCTGAATAAAGGTTTATCTATTCGAGACGGCTACTGTTTTATCTGTCATATCACTTAGTTTCACATGCTTCCGTTGATTTTTCAGTTCAATGAATATTAAATCTCATGTACTTGAATTCTTGAGATAATTGTCTTGGTTGAGACTAACTGAAATGAATTATACAGATGACTCTTAACTTTATCTGGATTCTTCGCATTCAATGCTAGCTACAAAATATCTAAAGTGAAAATAGTAGCTAGCTAAAAGAACTGATTGTATTATGCGAATGACAAACATTCATTGTGAATTAGGATTTATTATTTAAACAAAATTTCCATATTTCTCAATATCAAAGACTAAATTTTAAATGCAGTAGTATTTCAACTCTGATACTTGAAATTAACCATTAACCTGTATGCATTTTCCATGCATAAAATGATCAGTTTAACTTTGGAAAGTTTATTCAAGTCTTGTTTGACTGAATTTATTCATTTGCTGAATGCGAAGGTTGATTCATTGAACTATAAGTAAAGAAATTTATGTGGAATTATGAATTTATTCTGTTCCTCTTGGATAATTAGTATTATGTAAATTATTTCTTGAATCGTACGAAATCTTAACAAAATCATCTAATTTAAAGAAATATACAAACATAAATCTTTTTATCATTACTTATCTAAGTCATACTTTATAGAATTATACCATTGCAAAATAAATATAATTTTCAAACGTAAATTACTCACTTGATATTATTCTTACTACTGCATAGTTTTGAATAAATAACAGCTTCCATTTGATTGACTATTTTAGGTTAAAGACCGTATCAAATCACCAACAGATTTTGATTGGCTTAAACAAACACGTTTCTACTATTTAGAGGATTCAGATGTATGTTTAATTTCAATTACCGACGTAAATTTCATTTATCAAGATGAATTTATCGGATGCACAGAACGTCTGGTTGTTACACCACTTACAGATCGGCAAGTTTTCTTGACATGAATGGTTTTTAATAATATAACTTTTGTAATGTCCTAATGAGTAGAAAATTGTATTTCTGATGTTTCGTGACTTAATGTAAGTCATTTCTTCAGGGTGAATGCATAGCCGAAATAAAGTTAACACATGTTTAAGTAGTGTAATGGAAACAATGCAGAATATTTTTAGTACTATCAAAATCATAATAGGTCTGAGCATGTCAATGTCTAGTTATTTTTGGTCGAGCTGATTTTTAATCACATATTACCGTATTAAGTTGTGCGTTAGAAGGTGGGTATAAAAAGTGTATACGTTGGTAATATGAAGTAATGAGGTTGAAATTGGGTGTATATGTGTGTGCAGGTTGCGTGGAAAATGTGATCGTTTGGATAAACAGTCCAGGTTGGATGAATATTCAAGCTTTCTTTCCTATTGAGGGCAGAGGAATTTAGCATTACGTGAAACACTTCGATTACTCGCCTTTCTTCATAGTTGGAGAAACCTTGCTGAATTATTTTGATATTTTTAATATTAACTTGGTGATTATTGAAAATAGCATGTACTGCTATTGCTGATTTAACAAATAGATTTTCCAATTCTACAGGATTATCAGGAGGTCTTTTTGTGTAACTTACGTGTTCCTTGGCACGAGTCAAGATATCACGGGAAGACTCTCCAATGTGGAACTCATTACAGTTGACACAACCTAATCTGTAGACACAATTATATGTTGATGTAAATGAGATCTTATCTTTTATTCTAATTAAAGCATTTTTAATGTTGATCGTCTTAAAGAAAGCTTTGATTTTGTAAGTTCTCAAGACCTGTTGTAATTTTTTCTGTAGCACCTTGAAGGTGAAGTAAAACCACAGTACCAATCCAAAGATCTTTCATTAAAATTTTTATTTATCGAAAGATAATTTGTTTTATTTTATTTAATGATATTCTTTTGGAAACTATTAAATCGTAGAATACTTATTATATTATATTTGGTTCTATTATTAATGGAAATGGTAGTAACAGTACATGAGCTAGTTTCGTCCTAAGAAATAAATCTTTCACTTTTTATATCTTGACCATACTTTCTCTCGAGTGATCAGAAGTCGGAAGACATTTCTATCAGTTAAGCTTGCTGATAACAGAATCAACAGTTGATTCTCAAAACGTTTCTCTACTCACCCTTTCATCAAATGTCTATCATTATAAAGATTAAACGGAAATTATTCGCATAGGAGTATCAAGATAGTTTTCTCTACTGATTTGCATCATCTGAAACTACTTGTATCGATAGATATCTTCCAATTAAACAGATCGCCATACACGTTCTATTTAAACTACACTACAACAGTTATTTCTATGACATTATTGATCTACTTATGTTATTCCAGTGATGTGAAGTGTATCTAACATACATATATTAAAGATATCTTTCTGAAACGTGGCTTGCTACATGCAGTATACTAGTTGGTACATTTATTGAAGAAAAACCATTTCACAATAGATTTCGGTTCGACAAATGCCACTGGATTGTCATTTACTAACAAAATAATTTGACTTTCTAACATCTTTGTCAATGGATATTAATTTGCACACACAAAATGTCTCGCTGTAATGGTTGCATTATTTTGGTTTTTCCAGTTCGCCTCTCTGTCAGACGCTACGTATAACTTGGCATGTATGTACATTGGTTCGAGTTGTCACGCCCCATTAGCACAGAGATGAAACCGTCAGGCTGAGTCCCATATTAATAGAGGTTGTAGCAGTATCACTGGTAATAGGAAAGATTAGGCTTCGAAGATACGATTCGAAAAGAAAATATACATAAACGGGATAGAAAAACGTTATGAGGAATTCAAGGGCTCAGAATTTGTAGGAAGACAAAGAATGTGTGCACTTGCCCCATTTCAAACGATTTTGAGCCATATCTTTGGAAATATCTAACCATCGGTAATGGTGATCACGCGAACCTCAACCAGATACTCTACACTTATTAACATTGATCATCCAGTTGTTGATGAACTCATGGACTAACTCCATGTTTTGGTTTGACCATCCCTAGCTCTCTTCCAGCCTACTTCTACATCAGACGACGTCATCTGTCGAAGCAGGCAGTAGCTGGGCATGCTTAACACATGTCTCAACCACCTCAGATGATGAAGGTTTACTAGCTCATCAGTCGATTTGCAATACTTACCTAATACCCTATTCATAACCCAGGCATTTCTTATTTAGTGGTTTCAAAATAAATGAACAGTGCTTTGAAGACACCTTGTGATTGAATACTAGTAACTTACGAATATCTCCTATTCTTAATGGCCATGTTTCACACCCATAAATTAGCATGAAAACTTAAACGTATACATTAAAATGCTAGATACTTGGCGACATTCACGCTTATCTCACAGACTTACGTAAAACCTTGAGCAAACAAACATCTAAAAGTAGACTCATAAATTAGCTGTTCAACACAATATTCAAGTCCAGAGGTATCTGTAGATTGCTCCTATTAATCACTATCTAGATATCTCGTAATTTGCACTCAATCAGATTATATATCATTAGGATTTATTTCGCTCTTGATTTAAGCAGTCGAATAACCTCGATTTATCCCGAAGTTAACAAACGTTTCAACTAGCATTGCTGGGGAAAATATTATTTTAATTTATTTTGATAACATTAACGACATAGTGCGTAGGTGTCACACAGCGCTACACAGTTTCTATGTAATTATAACTATAAAAATTAAACATGGTAAAGCGCATAAATTATTTTCGTTATTTACTAATTTATATTGACTAACAAGTTATATATCCTTTTTCATTTGCATTCTCTTCAAATTTATAGATGTTATATTACACTTGCACAAGCGATTGGTATGTCTATGGGTGGTTCACCAGCTGGACCGGCAGGAACTGGCAAAACAGAAACAGTGAAAGACATGGGTAGATGTTTAGGAAAATACGTCATTGTATCAAATTGTTCTGACCAGATGGATTTTCGTGGTTTAGGCAGAATATTCAAAGGTTTAGCACAATCTGGTTCTTGGGGGTGCTTTGATGAATTTAATCGTATTGAACTACCTGTGTTATCAGTAGCCGCTCAACAGGTTGCTATCATATTAACATGTAAAAAGGAGCGTAAACCTCAGTTTGTGTTTACAGATGGTGAAATTATAACTATGAATCCACAATTTGGAATATTCTTGACCATGGTATGAACATCTTGTATAGATCATCTTTACATATTTGTCACTTGCAGATACTCTTAAGTTGACTAAGCTTTAGTTCTGGGTTCTTGTAGAATTCTTAATGAACAATTAACATTATTATTTTCATTTTGGTCAATATTTGTGTTGTAAGTCAAGAGGATTTCAGTGTCTTAAATGAGGGGCGGATTATGTTACTTGGAAAACAGGAAACTGGAATTCAACAAATAGAAACAGTATGAATACAGGGGATTTTCTTATCTGAAAGTAATTTCAGTAAGCTCATAAGTTTTTAGCTCCATAGCTTATCAGTAATATTTGTCATAGTCTACTGGTTCACAACAGATTTAAATATATTAATTGTCTATCGATGTAGTGTTTTTTAAGTTTGCGAATATTAATTTAACTGACAGTTAATCATTCATGCAAACCGTTTTATTTTGTTTTAATATGTGTTAGTTATAAAGTAAATTAAAAGGCTTCTAGTTCACGTCCAAGATAAACACGAACTGAGCCTTTATTTTCATTTGCGACTGACCTGACTTGCTAATAAATTTATTATTTTTACAACTATAGAAACAAGGCCAGATCACCTTGTTCTAGTGTACCTCCGCAGAATACTTCAAGATTATTCGTCTTATTGCCAGCGGTTTTCAGTAATATCAATAAAAGCTTTAGTGATAGTTTAAAAACTTGTTTAGTTAGTTTCAGATAGTCTGACTCAGTATTGAGTATACGATATGCGTACCAGATGACTAGTCTTGTATCTTCACTTAGGTATAGTGTACAGAAAGAACATGTCCAAATGTTGAGCTCACTTGAGATCGAATGAACTGTTCCCTGAAAGTCAGTTTAGTAATTTTTCGACTGTTTTTATTTACCTTATTAATTTCGTCATATTATAATGCACCATTAATGTTGGTGAAATTTGGTGTTTTCGCACATTTAAGCGAAAATAGGTGGTTAGATATTCACAATTAATTTTGTATGTCCATGTGTCTAGAATCCTGGTTATGCTGGACGACAGGAATTGCCTGAAAATTTGAAAATTAACTTTCGAACAGTAGCAATGATGGTGCCTGATAGACAAATCATTATACGTGTTAAACTTGCATCATGTGGCTTCATTGAAAATATTATATCAGCACAAAAGTTTTATACGTTATATAAATTGTGTGAAGAACAGTTGAGTAAACAGGTGGGTAGATTTTTTATATACGGCATAAATATAAATTAGGTTTTTGGTGGAATATTAAATATTACTTAACGTTTACGTAATGATATACTATGTATACAACGTAAGCGACCTTTTCAATTTGATTATGTATTGTACAGTTCAATGCATTTAAGAACTTCTGCGAATAAAAGTCAACGCTTTTTTCCTTAACTCTAGACTCAGGTCAAGTGATTATTATCTACACCACTCTGTCATTACGTATGTTCATCGTGAAGTTTTAAAATCATGTATTTTAAATTATGGTGGAAATCCTTTTCAATTACATGCGATTTGTCTGGTTTAAATAAATGTGTCATCTGTTAAAACTCTAGCTGAATGAAAAATATTTATTCTCAATAAGTTTCCCACAGAACGAGCATTATAAAACTTATGAACAGTTTTGTTTCAAATGTTTGTACTTTTCCTTTGTCTATTTGAAACACTGGATTGACAGATTACCGTTAATTCATTGGTTGTTTGAACGGAGACCCTGTATTTCTGGTCTCTCTCCATCTGTTTGTTTGTCTGTCTCCGCTTCATTTTCGTTATGACTATTCTGACAACTATAAACTTCTTTCTTTAATTTTCCTAATGCAGATCCATTATGACTTTGGACTACGAAATATTCTTTCCGTGTTGCGTACACTAGGTGCAGTAAAACGTGCCAATCCGAATGATACGGAATTCGAAACAGTAATGCGTGTATTGCGTGATATGAATCTCAGTAAATTAGTTGGACCTGATGAACCTCTGTTTTTGTCGCTACTTGATGACCTATTTCCTGGTATGTAGTTTTAATTAAATCTCGATTTCTCGGTTTGTCACATCACTATTTGAATCCCAATAAAGGTCACATAAAAACTGATTAGATTGATGATGATGATATTGCTTGTTGTGTTAGAACGTAAAACAGAGAGGAAAGGAAACTAATGAATCAGTCTAAGCTTATGAGAAATAATCTTATTTATGTATAAAGATCATTTTTAATCGTTTATGCCAACTCATTTATATACAGCCTAACTTTAAACACGTATGTCGTATACAAAAATTCATCTGTTGAGTGATATTTTTAACGAATCTACCATTAAGAGAATTCTCGAAGGTCGATTTTATGGAACATTAACAATCTGTGAAACCCTTTTTTATGAAAATTTTAAAATAATCGTTATCCGTCTAGAGGTTAGTCTCAACAGAGTTTTTATACTAATGCATAAATCCGTTGATCGAGTAATTTTGAAGCCAGTGTGCTAAAAATCTCAACATGTATACCGTATCAGTCGTCATTCAGTTAGAAACAGTTAACAAGAAATTGTAGGTCTGTCATTTTCATCTCTTGATCAATGAATTTCTGTATGATTATTTGACTAAGAAAACTTGGTCAACAATGATACAACTGCTGTTATCACATTTCTGTTATATCCTAGTGAAGATTACATTACGAGTAACCTCTGAGACCTATTAATGGACTAATATTATCTATATATTTTTATGGTATTACTATTCAGTAGTGAGATTGTGTATATTTATAGTCCCCTTATTATAAGCTTCATTTTGATCTATAATTTATTATTAAAAGATTTACTGTTCTTAAATTATACTCAGTTTATTAATTACTGTCTCCCACGTTCACAGCCACTTTTTGAATTTATTGTTTATGAATGTTATTTCCTATTTTATGGTGCGTTGAGGTCTGTTTGATTGATATATAAACCCAGTATGTCTGAAATAAATGATTTGCATAGTGGAGGCTGTTATTGGTATTCCGAACTCAGCTGGACGGACTAGGGGAGCAAAGTACCAATAGGACGCTAGGCTGATCAGACAGGTCGGACATCATTGGTTTAGTGCAGTACAAGAGTGAATAAGTCGTATTTTGATTGGCGAATAAATCACGTGACAAAAAGCGGGTGTAAAGACACAACAATTTCTACTTCAAATACAAGTTGGTGTACACATTTTAGAAAATCTAGTAACTACTCGGTTGGAGAAAGAGGTACAAGAGCATCTAAACTAAATGAACGTTTTTACTGTTTTAGATATTATTTATTAAATGTTGATAAATGGAAACTTCAACTTTATGGGTACCTTCTATTCTTACAAACTTTCTTCTAAAACCCTAGAACTAATGGAAAGCAAATCAAACTAACAATGACTTTCGATGGCATTTTTAATGTACTTAAAATTATTTTTTAGACTTTGAACTGAAATTTGAGACATTCATTCTGTAGCTTCTGATATTAAATCACTTAACTTCTTTTACAAACTACCATAAATTAATTTTCCCTACTTTTATGAAAGGTATTTCATTAGATAAAGGTGGCTATCCAGAGCTTGAAAAAGCTATAAAACAAAATCTAGCAGAATCACATTTAATTAGTCACCCACCATGGTTTCTTAAAGTTATACAATTGTATGAAACTCAACGTGTTCGTCATGGTATGATGACGTTAGGACCTTCAGGTACTGGTAAATCTTGTTGTATTCAAGCTTTAATGAAGGTACGTCAATACAACTTTTTCTCGACATTTTTATATTATTAGCTTATACCCCAGCGTTCATAGTGTTGTAATATAGCATTGATGGATCAAGAATCTTTGTGTATAGTTCATTGTTTTTTTTATCCACATTAAGGGGAAGCTGGTAAATAATATTGAATCAGATCACTTAAATTTGTTGTACTCATAAATTGGGTTGTGGCCAAATGTTCTGCTTTTTTTGTGAATAAATTACTTTAATATGAAGGCATGTAATGTGACCATATTCGTTTATGTTATCTAAACTTTTTAAAGTCACAAAACAAATCAATTTCAACTGGTACTACTGGTTACTAGTTTTTGCCCAAATGTGATTCAAACTAAACCACTCATCATGAGATTATAAAATAGATTCCATGGTTGATTCTTGTGAGTAGCTGAGATTACGAAATGTTGATTGGTCCCGAAATAGGATCAAACATGTGACTGAAGAGCTTTATTAAGTAAAGAAAATCGTGTTAGCCATTACATTTGCAAAGTGATTTGGTCAAGTTAGTTTAAAAATTCACGCTTATTTGAACTTGATGTTTAATAATGGATGATAAGTAATATCGTAGTTCACAAAATCGTTTCAAAAGATGACGATAAGAAAATACTTAACACTTCCAGCCGAAAAATAGGTCTTCTAAAACATATGATTTTGCTTAGCTGTTTGTCAGTCAAACATTTAAGCATATATCTGATATGTGTTAATATTCATTTGCTGTATATTACTGAAGCCTTTAATATTATTGATCAGTTTACATTCTCATTAAAGTCAGTCATCATATCCTTCATTCTCCAGCTACTTTTGTTCCGTTATTGAATCAGTAGGCTGTTACCCAGTGTATCAAAAGTTCGAATCACCCTTTTCCTAGCATAGGTAATACTATCAGTAAATTTGTTATGGGTTACAAGTGGTACTGCAGTACACCTGGTCTAGGATCACACTTTCGGAAGGTTAACACCACTATAATGACAATAAAAAATCATACAGATAATCATTGTAATTCCAGTAGACGAGGATAAAGTAGATTTAGCCAATAATCAACTTAGCAAAAAGAAGTGATTTGAACCATTTATGATTATAAATTTGTCTTGGTTTCTGAATTAATGTTTTGTTTTCAAAATGCTACAAGCGAAATCCACACATTTGGCTTCTAATTACCAATAGTCATAAACCAGAATGATGTGAAAAAATATTTAATGTAACAAGTCCACATCATCATAGTAAGTTAGCGCTCGCATTTGAATATCATTCTTACACCTCGTTACATGCAACTATTTATCATTGACTTAGAAAGTAATCGCTTATGCATGAGAAATTACACGAAAGTTACTGCATCGAAATTCATTTATACTTTTTAAATTTGTAATAACACCTTTTCAGTAAAATCTAAATTCTGTTCTACTCAAAACTAAATCTACTCTGACTCACAAACCCTACATAAATTCCCAATTTTTCTGAAAGAGTAATGCATTAAAGAATGATGTGTTTTTTCTTAATCAGCATTTGAGGAGTTTCATACTTTAATTATTCAAAAACAGGCAATGACTGAGTGCTTTGAGCCACATCGTGAAATGCGTATGAATCCGAAAGCGATCACAGCTTCACAAATGTTTGGACGTTTAGATGTTGCTACAAATGATTGGACAGATGGCATATTTTCCACGCTATGGAGAAGAACATTGAAAGCCAAGAAGGGTGAACATATCTGGCTTATATTAGATGGTCCAGTTGATGCATTATGGATTGAAAATTTGAATTCGGTCCTTGATGACAGTAAACTTTTAACGCTGGCTAATGGTGATCGTATTCCAATGGCACCATGTTGTAAGATTATTTTTGAAGTGGATAATGTTGACAATGCGTCACCAGCAACTGTTTCCAGAAATGGTAAGTAAATAAATTGCATAGCTTTTAGAAGTTCCATAATGACTTTAAAACAACTGTCTGTTTAAACTTATTCTTGCGGTTTTTCGTATATAAAAATCCCCTAAAGGTTGGTAACTTTTTTATTGATTGTGATAGTGTTTATCTGTTTCAATTAATTTACCTCAAATTTTCTGTAAGTACAAAACCCCTATAGATAAGTTTTAATGGTGCTAATTATACCGTTTATTTAAGTCAAAATAAACTTAGTAATGTACCATTAACTCTTGATAGACCATGGATCAATGATCAAAAATTTGAAACCCCGAGTGCCTAAGTTGAACGGAAAGTTTATTATTTTGTTTCAATAATCATCCTATGAACAACTAACAGTGATCTAAATTATTCTAAATAACCAAATAAGGTCAAATTGTATGTCCAAGTAAGCAGAAGTTGATAGTCTTATCGAATAGAACAAAACAGAAGTCTTTACTGAACGAAAACGTTATATGCAACATTGAATTTAGATGAAAATGCTTACAAGCTATATAAAAGTCTTAGCTAGAAATAGCAAAGTGGCCTTAATTAAGATAAATCAACAGAACGATTCATTTAAAAAGCTTTTAATTAGAGTACTCGGCCAATAACCAAGTAGATATTTATGTTCTTTTGAGTACCAGATAAAATATATTGAAAGTTATTGTGTAGAGTCCAAGTTTTGTAAAATTCCAAATCTTAAACATTTTTCATTTCGCAGGTATGGTATACATTAGTACAACTACATTACATTGGTTGCCAATACTACAAGGATGGTTAATGTCACGTGGAAAAAGTGAAGCTGACCAGTTGTTGCAATTATTTACGGCATCGTTTGAAAGTGTGTACCAATATGCAACTAGGCATTTGAACTTTAAGATGAGTGTTTTAGAAGCATTTGTGATTCGTCAGGCTTGCGATATCCTGAATGGAATATTACCTAAGCCAGAAGAAAAGGATTCTCCCTCGGCAAGTAGATACACACTCTTTATATTGAATTTTATTTATCCCTTTTCTAATAAGTTGAGTACAATATAATGCCTTACAAATTATCTCCGAAGCCATGTCCTCATGCTATTGATGTATGTACCGCAAACTTACAGGACCGGTAGATGCTATTGATATTTTAATGTTCTTTTTTCATTTTTCGAAGCATAGCTGGCTTTTTATAAATGTTGCATGAATCCTAAAATTTCGTTGACCAATGGTCTTATTTATATTTGGAAAGTGAATTAAAGATAACATAGTTTCAGTAACATTAATTTACTGAAGCGTTACTTGTTTTCTATAAAACATTCAAAGATTTGTTTAGTACTAAAAAACACGAATAATGTTTATTTTGTATATACACTGGCCGACTAAGTATTGACGTTGTTTTATGTACTTCAATCTGAATAGCTCACATATGTTGTTAAACATTCATGGTCAGATTATATTGCATGCATCTTCGATTAAGTGATTGAGAAAAAATGAATCGTACTTAATAAAAAAATGTTTCATGATTGTTATCAGCTAAATTTAACAGAAAATATTTTTATAATCGAATCTAGAGGAGAGTCATATGCTTGTTACTTCACTTGGTTAAGAGTGTTCTTATTAAACAGACAGAATAACTGACGGTTAGAACTGAACATAAATGTGGTAAATATCCTCAAAGGCCAAATGAATGTAAAGTAAAAGTTTGGTGTTAAAAAAAGATTTCATGATCTGTAGGTTTTGATTGCTATACGAGATGTCAAATTATTCCTTGATCAAAAACAAGAAATAAGTTGTGGAATAATTTTGTCTTTCAAGATATGTCTCGACACATTAATCTCTTTGTGCTTTCGTAACTTAATTGCTTAAGGTAGGTAACGGTATCCATGCAGTAAATATCGATTTTGAATTATATCACTCAGGATGTACGATATTTTATATCAGTTATTTAGGAACCTTAAATCTTATGTGTTAGCTTTTAACCAATTTTCTACATGCTCCTACACCAAATAACACAAGTTTTACTAACGTAAGCCTCGTCCACAATAATCTTTATCTTATGAAACTTTATGCTTAAATTTGTGATCATTTAACTTTAGAAGTCAATTGTTGATTGAATTATCTTAAGTATTATGAATGGAAAAGGCAATACACACCCATTAACAGTCAAAATTATTAACCTGAGTTCTATTTTACAATACTTCTGTTTCTACTTATTTTCAAAAAGGAAGTTTTCATCATTACATATTTGTTTTAAATACCTGATTGAATATATTCATTTACTTTTTATCATTTGGTTATAACATATGTTAAAAAAACAGTTAACGGTGATCAACCTATTCGTACTAGTAATTAGTAATTAGCTAAAGACTGTACTTTGACAGGTTCAAATACTAAAACATATTATAGAAAAGAATTCAGGAAGCAAACGTTGTCGAACTTTATTTTAAACTTCAGTTAGAAATCACGATAACATAACAATCAACTGACTAACAAGTTAAAAATCTAAATGCTAGATGGAATTCTAAAGTATTATGCATGAGATTCATGACTCGACATTTTTTAAAATTCATTAATGGGAACCGAAAAAAACGTGAAACGTTCTGCTTTACAGTGATTATAAATCGAATCTGAAGTTCAGTTATCTCAATGATAAAGTTTTCGACAGAGGCACCTGTCAAATCGTATTTAAATTTCAAAACGAATTTACTTTACGGTTTGAAAGTGACATTTCTGATGAATAGTAACATTATTAAAACTTGTGTTTAGGGCTCTTACTATTAACTATCGTTCATTCAGTGTCGCTATAAAGAGATACTTATTTTTCTTATAACATTCTTTTGTTATCAGGATTCAAACGTACTCTCTAAATACGAACAAATACACTTAATTGCTGTCCTGTCCTACTTATAAGGCTAATTTTTTGAAAATATCCACTGAAATTCAGCTTGATACAGTTAATATTATCTTAATGAGAAATATATGTTAACCAACAGTCCAATTTCATAAATTTTAATTTCTTAGATAACATTCAAGTATATGGAACGTATATACATATTTGCATTGATGTGGAGTATTGGTGCTTTTCTTGAAGGTGATGATCGTGCTAAATTCGAGGCATATTTACGGAAACATGAAACTGTAAAATTTGACCTACCAGAAATCTCTACAGAATCACACTCCACAATATTTGATTACTTAGTAAATGATCTAGGTGAGTGGATTCATTGGGATACAAAAGTTGATGAATTTCTATATCCAACTGATCATACACCAGAATATTCATCGTTACTTGTACCGAATGTTGACAATGTGAGGACAGAATTTCTTATCGATTTAATTTCCAAACAACAAAAATGTGTACTGTTAATTGGTGAACAAGTAAGTTATGTTAACTAAAACCTTTACGGTAATTCATATGTTTGATTAAAAAGAAATTACAATAAAATGCTTCCGAAAAATTTAGCCGACATCAAATAAATATACTATAAAATAACACTAATTAAATAACGAAAATTTTTTAAATCCACTCGAAAAATAATTTTACTGACCGAGCATATTTCATCATGTTTACAGTACCTTGATGAATTTGTTCCCTAAACAATAAGCCATAAGCAGGTGATCGATAAAAATTCTTTTCTCTAAAATTTGACCAATTATCACTTGCCTGTATCAAATTTTGACAGATGAACACATTCAGAGTAATTATCACATTCATATTTAGTGGAAAAGAGGGTCTTAATTGTAATCAACTACAAACCTTGCAGTCTAGTATACTATGATCGTTAAGCTGTCACTCGTAACTACCAAATAGACTTCTTTTAGTCTAAAATAAGGAAAAAACGTGATTCCTCATCCTCTGTTTTGCTTAAGGTAAATACTGATACGACGTAACTGGTATATATATAAATTCATAAGCGTAAAATCAAACTTTCAAACTTCATATGGCTATCTAAAACCACTATGCCTATGAAATTCTGCATGTCTCTTATGTGAAAATCAACATATCCAAGCGTTTTAAGGAAAGAAATTTTCAATTTTCTCTGTCGTTATGATTTAATTATCTGACTCGTGACGAATAACCTCCAGTTTTGGATGGTAAACATTTTTATAGAACTAACTACTTTGACGAGAAAATGCATTCGGTGTCGTAACCTACTTCAATCACCTACACATTTTAAAAAGTAGAGTAAATGCCAGTTTCATATATTCTATCAATGATACAAGTTAATGTAGAAATGTGAACTTTTCTCACTGATTTACGTGATAAAAGTGATGTAATATTAACTCACGTATTTATATGTAAGTTTTCTTAATCACTTTTTTACTAGGGTACAGCTAAAACTGTGATACTCAATAAATATTTAAGTAGTCAGAATCCTGAATTTCACATATTCAAAACCTTGAACTTTTCAAGTGTTACGACACCGTTGTTATTTCAACGTGCAATAGAAAGTTTTGTCGATAAACGAATGGGAAGCACGTATGGCCCACCAGCTGGTAGAAAAATGACAGTTTTCATCGACGACATCAGTATGCCGCTGATAAATGAATGGGGTGATCAGGTTAGTTGAATTATTTGTATCCTTTTTCAGCATGAATACAGTCAAGTAATGATTTGATGGCCGTGACGTCAACCTTTTACACAACAGTACTTTGCTGTTAGGATCTTATTTGAGTAAGAGAAAGAGTATAACTAATTGTTTATTACCATCCGGGTATATAATTAAGATTATACAACAGTCATATTAGTCAATTTGTGCAACTAATCTCCAATTTAGAAAGAGTAAGACTGAATCATCGCTAAAACTAGTGTGGCGTTAAGAGATGGTTTCTAAACTGTAACATGTATCGTAGGAGTTATAACTGTTAGCTATTCCATATTTCGATTTCGAAAGAACATTACCACCATAACTCTCTATTTCAGCTACAAATACTTTGGATTGTTTCATAAAACTAGTATAATGAATCAAAGTCTTCCGCTGACTTGATGTAATATCTCATGGAAATAAAAATCTTGAACAACATCAATTTTGCTTCAGAAAATATTCTCATTGGAGTGTTCATAACTTAAAAATGTTAATTTGTTGATACAAGTAGTTTATTTACTGCCAACCGTCGTCATGTCCGGTATGACGAAAGACTCGAAACACTAATCCAGTATTCTGTAATGTGCTTCCACTGTCAGTTAACGATCCAAACCAACTTTGAGTCAGGATTTCACGAATCTAAAAGAATATATTTATTCATACTCTGATTATAGGGGTCAGAATTTATTACTGAGACTCACATATACTATCTGATGTTCATAACTACATTGTCTCTTTTAATTCACAAAATATTTACCAATGTTTAATTGGTGTATATATCTAATATAATATCTTTTGAGTTTAGTATAGTTGGCAATTTGAAGTTGGCTCCGAATCATTTTTCAGTATTTCAATAAAGGAAACCCGCTCAACAAAATTGTAGATTAATAAGAAGTCTTTTCATACATATGATTCCCTTTATAATTTTGAAGGGATCAAAAACAAAGATTTGAGCAGAACGTCATGAATTTACTTTATTTCGTTTAGTCCTCATCATCTGCTTACAACTTGTGTTATGTAAAACTCATAATTACAAAATGGGTTTAAATTACTTACATGAAAGAGTTTAGTTGGGAATTACTTTTAAGACATTTAAGTATAGTATAGTTATGTCATAAAATGAAATATATTAAACTGAATTCCTGTTACTCTGCTCAAATCTTTGTTCTTACTCTCTTTATAAGGAGTCACCAATCAGCAATACTGTTTCAGTAGATAATAGTCAAAGTTGTTGAGATTTAATTCAGCGTATTTCTATTGATAATAAGTGCACTAACATTATGACCGTTTTAAGATTTATCCTCATATTGCAGTAAGCAATTCTTAAGAACTTACACAGGTATAGTAGATAGGCATACGAGTAAACACAACTGAACATGGAATTTGTAAAACAAAAGGAAATTTTCAGTAGTAGTCAGTATGGGAAAGTATTTTACGTGGTCAGGACAAATTTTATTCAGGTTTGAATAGAAATTTATTTTGTTCCTTTCTCTCACTTATTTGGTAGTGCGCTTCACAAGTAGCATAATATTACCCTAAACGAAAATATATTTATCCTACTTTAATAAAAACACACTATTGTAGTCAATAACCCTGATATGCAATATCAAAAACTATCGTTTTATTAATACTTAAATTCAGTTCATTGTGGTTCAAATAATAAAAATTGATTGAAGTTAAGAGGATGGAATGTTCAGCTAGATAAGAGCAGGAAATGTCAATTTAGTAATTGCGTCCTTGAAATTAGGATCACTTGAAGAATAGTCTAAAATCCAACGCAGTTTACTATACAAACAGAAAGTTCTCTATGGTTAACCTTTCGTTTCTTAGAGTTGATATTGAGATCACGATCTTCCCATCTTTAGTGGTAGACAGCATTAGTCTTGATTTTTAGTGAGCGAATCTCTCGATGAAACACAAAAATTTCAAAAATTTACGTCTGTTTTAAGAACTACTTATAGAAGTCAGTTTTCGATCAATTTAAAGCTGATCTAGCCTAGCTTTGTATGGAATAATTTCCTTAATAGT
Source organism: Schistosoma margrebowiei (assembly GCA_944470205.2). Taxonomy (NCBI): domain Eukaryota; kingdom Metazoa; phylum Platyhelminthes; class Trematoda; order Strigeidida; family Schistosomatidae; genus Schistosoma; species Schistosoma margrebowiei. The sequence goes on along the minus strand of OX104024.1, from coordinate 32,583,732 downwards.
TGACATATATAAAATAAGGTGTTTATGGTACACATTTTCTTTCCAGGTAACGAACGAAATTGTCCGCCAGTTGATTGAAATGAAAGGGTTTTACAATCTAGAAAAACCAGGGGATTTTACATCAATTGTTGATGTTCAATTCTCAGCAGCCATGATACATCCAGGCTCTGGTCGAAACGATATACCACATAGACTAAAACGACATTTTTGCATTTTCAATTGCACCTTGCCAAGTAACACATCTATCGACAAAATATTTGGTGCAATAGCTCAAGGACATTATTGTCTTAAAAGAGGATTCACAGATTCTGCAGTAACTGAAACAGTTAAGCTTCTTGTCCCGTTAACACGGATTTTATGGCAAAACATTAAAAATAAAATGTTGCCAACACCAGCTAAATTCCATTATATTTTTAATCTACGTGATCTTAGTCGCATATGGCAAGGAATGATTGGTACAATACCTGAAGTGATCAACAGTACAGAACGATTAATGATGTTATGGCGTCATGAATGCTCACGCGTATTAGCGGACAGGTTTGTTTGTCTATTGATTCTACTGAATAAAGGTTTTTATGACATAATTTGTTAAATTACGATTTTCAAGCCATTCATGTTTTTGGTTTCTGATAAAGAAATTTGACATGATGAATAGTAGTAGTATTAATCAATAAATTGATTTTTCCCATTTCAGTTCTCGTTCACAACAATAGTATCAGTTATCGTTAACCATATCAATTAAATACTTTCTAACCCCAGGCATTCCTAAGTTGATAGGTCATAAATGTATTTCATGTTTAACTATTTCTTTCTTGGGTTGTATTTGGATAATATTAAGTTGATAAGAAACTGGTAGAACACAATTTGAAGATTTTACACGAAGGAAATTTTTTATTTTGGGTGAAAGTTTAACTAAACTTTACAGTGTTGTGTTACTCCTTTTTTATGCTACAATTATTATTTACTACAGATTTGTATCAGCAGATGACCACCAGTGGTTTCATATGACAACTAAGCGTTTAGTTAAAGAAGAACTTGGGATGGAATATATGACTGCAATTGAAGGCGATCCACCATACTTCGTTAATTTTCTTCGGTAAGATAGTTTTCTTAGTTTTATCATATTTCAAATGTATTAGCATTATAATAAAACAACAGTAATGCACCTAATAGTCAAGTTTATAATAAGCATTCTCATCCTGGATATTGAAATAGTTCTTAGAGTTCTTCAAGGACTTGACTAGTAGCTCTACAGATTCTACCATGTTCTCGATGTAGTGGTATGCTAATAACTGAGTCATTGATGTCTGGTTTTATGAATATCAAGGATTTAGCGTCGACTATAAATAGTCGGTACCGAAACTTTTGTTATTTGGAACATCTAATGCTCCAAATTCAACTACCTTTTAAGAAACTTGGTATGCCAGAATCAATTTTATAAATGCTTGGCGTTTTGTAACAAAAGTAATTTTCAGGTTGGGTTACATTACCATTTCATATAACTGGAAAATGAAACCTAATAAGTCAGTATTTTATGTTCTAAAATGGAGAAGAACGTTTTCAGTTCGATTTCAAATAAAGTTCTAGGTTCATACTTACAAGAAGTATAAGCTGAATATAAAAATATATACTGTTTGTTGCAACTATAAACACAAAAATGCTATTTCATAATGAAAATCGTTCATTAATATATCGAGGTTCAAAGTCAAATATCTCAATGATGGTTACTCTGTTTCTTCTTTCAATAGTCATGAAACAATGTATTCTAGTGACAACTAAATCAAACAAATCAGCAAGAATATCCTTAACTAATAGCGTCATTCATCTTTTCGGTCAGTCGATGTTCATCACAATAAGTATGTGTGGTCTTTATGAAAACTGTTATGAAAATATTCCGTTGACTATGTTGTAATTTCTCTGTTAATTGTTTACACTTTGCTGACATAGTTGTGACATGTTGCTTTGTATTTATACTGATCGTTAAACGTTTGGTGACTAAATTTTAGACATGAGTAACAGATTATCCTGAAAAGAATTCGTTTCGTTTAACATTAAGTTGTCCAAATTTAAAACACTATATGATAACCTCACATTCGTATTACACTTTTTGCCTCATACAAAGTGATCCACCTGAACCAACCGGTGATGAACCTGAAGATTATATCGTTGAAGTACCAAGGATTTATGAACCAGTAAGTTAGTTCATTTCTAAGTTAAATTTTTTATTTGTTGATACATATCACCAATCAGTCAGTTTTAGTCAACGTAGTGACTGGCAGGTATCTGCTTTATTCTGAGCTGCCAAACCACATCAAAACGATGAAATGAAACTAGTAAGAATAGAAAGGAGTCGAAATAATCACAGTAACAATGATAGTGAAAAAAAGACTAAACACTAGATATATGGTTCGAGAATAAAAATTGTGCAAGTATGTAGCTCATGATCAACTGAAAAGTAAAGAATGAATGCATCTGCGCTGTTGTTACCGGTTCTGAACCACAACATTAACACGGAATTTATTTCAATCATTTATTTTATTCACATTATTGCATTTTGCCGTCAGTTACGATTTTGTGACATGTACCTCATGAATCTTTAAGCTTAAGATTTTATAAAATTAGTAATTTTTTTCATAAACTGATCTACCATAGCCTCAATGATGCAATCGTTAAGTGGCTTCGTTAAACGAGAATTTCAGTATTCCACTGCAGTGATAAAGAATAACACTAGTACTTTTTGTGTAGTATTGCATAGTGTTTTTGAGCTTAAGCGAAATCGCATCTCAGTTAGGCCTAAGTTTCATTTTATATTAATTTACTTATAGATCGAATCATTTCAACAATTATCTTCACGTTTGGAGATGTTTTTACATCAGTATAATGAATCTGTCCGTGGTGCAAGAATGAATCTAGTACTTTTTCGGGATACATTAACACAAATTGTGAGAATATCTCGAATTATATATATGCCTCGGGGTAATGCTCTACTGGTTGGTGTTGGTGGGTCTGGGAAACAGTCATTTACAAAACTTGCGTCTTACATCGCTGGTTATCAAACTTTTCAGATTACACTGACAAGGTAAGCATTTAAATTTTCACCTTTTCTTGCAACCTGCCACACGCATTATTCTTTTCCCTTTGGATTAGGCGTAGTAACTACTTTATACTCCCACATTTAGAAACACATATGAACTCATTGGGCTCAAATGTCATCCTTATTAGTCACAACAATTGCAGTTTCTAGGCATTGGCCATTCATCTCCAGTAAGCTCATCAATTTCTGAGATTGAAATTGAGAAGAGTAGTGCAATTATTCTTCATATGATAAAATTGCGAGTAATCTAGTAAGGATTAATAACTTTACTGAGCGGCATGTATCTAATTAGTTACCTTTCTGGTCGATGAATGCAACCTTTTATTACATTCCGGAGATTTTCGTTGGCGGTTTTTAGGACTGAATTGGTAAGCTTATTTTGATATACCAATTTCCTGAATTATCTGATAAAACCGTAACATACTTAGTTTTACTTGATGCTGATAGCACAAAATAATCCACAACTATGTAGACGTAATTGATATGATAAGAGTTGTATTATTTGTTTGAACGATTAGGTTAATTTAACAATGAGGAGAGATTAGATTAAATATCCATAGAAAACAAAATCCGTTAGATAACTAGTTTTTACAATACTGGAACTCCTCATTAGTTATTACACTTATCTATAATTGGTATTGTTTGTTTGAATCTTCCCATTGATGTTTACGACTGCAATTGATCAGTCTCTTATTGGCATATGTGCGTACTGTACGTATTACCTTAATATAACCTTATCTATACTGTTTATGAAATCTAGCGTCTTTATTTTTCGCAACTAAAACACTGCTGTCCGCACCAAGGTTCATACGTATAAAATGTTTGTACTGCCCTTTCGATATTGGCGTTATTTTATTGAGAGAATTACTTGCAAGTTTTTAAACCCCATGATACTAATAATTTCTCTTTTTTTAAGAAGAGAAAATCCCAAAGACCTGATAACAAATCATAACCTATTGAGTCATTCAACTGCCTTTCAACTAAACTAAAACAGAACCACTCTTATTGTAAGAAAATATAATCGACTTAAAAAATTACGTTTCATAACAACTGTTTAAAGACTATAATGCCCGCTATATAGACTGAGAGTCTTGATATCTTTCACCAGTATAGTAGTGGATAGTTAATTCCGTAAATAAGTGGAAGCATCACTGTGGCACTAATGAATGATAATTTTTTTAAAATTTAAAATATACATTCGTAATGGAAACAAAATTCATCCGATTGCCTCAAATTCTTATTTGGTTATTAATTTTGTATTAATTCAAAAATTTCCCTACCATTTGATAATAACTTAGGACCTATAATGCTACAAATTTAATGGAAGATTTGAAATTCCTATATCGTACAGCAGGTCAAAAAGGACGTGGTATCACATTTATCTTTACCGATCAAGAGATTAAAGACGAAGCTTTTCTAGAATACTTAAACAATGTTCTTTCCTCTGGTATTATGTCGAACCTCTTTACACGTGATGAAACGGATGAAATTCTACAAGATTTAATCCCTTTTATGAAAAAAGAGCATCCACGTTTAACACCAACTAATGAAAATCTAAATGATTATTTCCTCAGTAGAACGCGAAAGAATCTCCATGTTGTTCTGTGTTTCTCCCCAGTTGGTGAGAAGTTTCGTCGTAGATCATTAAAATTCCCTGGATTATTATCAGGATGTACAACAAACTGGTTTCATCGTTGGCCAAAAGAAGCTTTAATCTCTGTAGCTAATCATTATTTGATTGACTTCCCGATTGTCTGTAACCAACAGACAAAAACTGCTTTAATCAATACGATGGGTATAGTACATGATGGGATAGCTGAAGCGTGCATAGAATATTTCTCAAGGTGAGTCGAATTTAATTGTACGTTGAATTTTTTAATACAGCTGTTTTTGTACACTATGATTTTAATGAAGTCCTCTGGCCTGATGAAGCTAATTTGTGAATGCCTAACTAATAAAGTTACTCCGTCTCCTGTTATAAGATTTTACTGGGGGTATGTATTGCGAAAACAACTAAGATGGGAATATGAACTGTTTCGGTAAATTATGAATTCTTTCTAGATGTAGCTGAACAAATGTTAAAAACGAAGTGGCGTTGTATGAGTGATGAAAACCAGTTGCAATATCGGAAATAACGTTTTTTGTCTCACTTTCTGTTTAATTAGTATCACTTTTTAAAAAATATCATCGGCTGCTTTTACAGCTTACTCGTCGGTTTATTTGGCAATTCTAAATGATTTTAAAATGTTTTACATTTCATATAATTTTATGCAGCTTTCTGACGTTTTAGATACTTCTATATAATCAAGATATAAATGAATGTATTTAATGTTTTTTTACTCGATTTTTTTCCTTCAAAATCCTAGATATAGACGACAAACTCACGTCACACCAAAATCTTATCTATCATTTTTGTGCAGCTATAAATCAGTATATTCGCAACAACATAACCATTATGCGAATTTAGCCGAACGCATGGATGGTGGTTTACAAAAACTAGTTGAGGCTCAAGAGAGTGTTGCTCAGTTGAGTAAAGAGTTGGCCGTGAAAGAAAAAGATCTTGATATTGCTAATAAAGAAGCTGAAGAAGTACTTCGAACAGTAGGTCAAATGTTTTACTGTTATATTTTAAATGCAATCACTATAGCTTTTCTTAGTATAAGGTTTACATTGATCGTCAATAAAGTGGTTTTTCGCCAAAGATTTAACTAACAAATAACTCCGATAATTTAAAGTATTTTGGAAATATTTGAATTGTTCACAACATGTTCAGAAATTATCTGACACGAAACTTTTGACCATCAGATCCTAACCAGTGTGTAGTACTTTACCCTTTGATCCTTACTGAAATATGTGAATGTGTCAAATGTTCACTAAGTTAAGTAGTTCAGTGTTAATTATTATAACTAGTTACGCATTCTATCTGCTTGACTGTTCAAAACTGTGCATAAGTTTCCCATCTTGATAAGACCAATACATAAAATTCCTTACAAACGTACCTATGGACACTGTTGCAACAGTAATTGCTAAATTAGTTCAGACTTATATTAAGACAATCCAATAAATGCACCCATGATAATTGATCTGAAGATTGGCTTTGAAGACAGGAAGTGACAACTTGAGAATTTAATAAGTTATTGAACATCAACTAAAGTATTAATCATGTTTACTTACGTCACAATGAAGTTTTTTGCTCCGTGAAATGCGTTATTTTCCCCTCTTCTTTTTGTCTATAATTTTGGTTTATTATCCTTTTGACAATTTAGGTCACTGTTCAACAAAATGCAGCAACTGAAGTAAGAAACAAAGTGCAAGTTGTTAAAGATAAAGCTCAGGCTATAGTTGATGAGATTGATCGTGAAAAGGTTTTAGCGGAAGCGAAATTAGAAGCAGCTAAACCAGCCCTACAAGAAGCTGAAGATGCATTGAACACTATAAAACCAGGTGATATTGCTACAGTTAGAAGATTAGGAAAACCACCACACCTAATTATGCGTATCATGGATTGTGTATTGCTTTTGTTTCAACGTCATCTTGAACCATATCAACCTGATCCAGAACGGACCTGTCCGAAGCCTAATTGGAGTGAATCTTTAAAACTGATGACAAATACTGGTTTCTTGTCAATGCTGATGTCCTTTCCAAAAGATACTATTAACGGCGAAACTGTTGAATTGTTGGAACCATATTTAAATATGGAAGATTATACACTAGAAGTCGGTAAAAAAGTTTGTGGTAACGTCGCTGGTTTGTTATCATGGACAAAAGCAATGGCTTACTTTTATACAATCAATAAAGACGTGTTACCAATGAAAGATAACTTAATAAAACAAGAAGCTAGATTAGCTAAAGCTATGCTTGACTTGCATGTAAGCTATCATTGTCACATTTTGAAGCAGTACATTCCTTCAGGTTATGCTCCTTTCTTAAAACATGACTCTCAATTGATAAATGAAATAACACACCGTAGGCAGTCTGTAGGGCTTACTTAAATAAATTTAGCAGACCCACTGTTTATTTTATGATAATGTAAAAGTTTTATGTTACTGAATGATTACATGTACACTTTGTAACTTCATAAGTAGCTTCATCTATTTAGACAGCATGTTACCAGAACATTTGATTATTAAAATAAGTGTCTGAAACGTAGTCCAAATTAATCTCATTGCATCTAAAACTCAGTTTTATCAATTTCTCAATAAGAAAGTAGTAAATGATCCTATTTCATCTTAACCAGCTCCTGATGGTACGAATTATCCAGAGTTTTTATAGGGTCATACCGTGTTGACAAATCCTTTTAAACTTCGATTAACCGGCTTACTATTTTTTTTGAGTCATTAATTTTGGATTTTGGTGAACCTTCAGAGATAGACTGATATTAAAATAATAAAAATTGCACTAATTTTGGAATTTGTCTCTACTTTGATCAAGGAATCGAATAGTTTTTTAGCAAACTACACAGGTATAGTGACTAATCTTCAGTTATACTACAAGATCATCCCAGGAATAAAATATTTAGGAAAGTGAAAATTAAATCCGGTGGGGGGTGACTCCTATGTTTATTACAACTCTGATGGTACTACATTTCGTTTGTTTAACCCAGATCATCGGATTTGTTGTCTTCGTGTGGTAAAAGTCAATGCTTTAACACTTTTTATGTTTTGAAATTGTTACAAGTAACATAGATTCATGCGACATTCTATTTGCCGTATATAAATTTACTATCCCTCTCCTTAGAAAGTACACCAAATTAGTAATAATAATGTGGTAACTTAGATGAATTTACAATGATTTTAAGTTGCACAGTACTAATCGTTCTGTTAGTACATATGATATCACTTTGTAGACAATCAAAAATGAGTGAAAATCTTATCTTTCTTCCTCACCTCTCTGTGATATAAGTGACGTATATCATGACCAACATGTTCAGTGAGAGTTGTTAAACATTATTGGGATGTTTATCGTTTACACTCAACAGAGACTGTACTTAGAAGATGTATTTTATTATGCTTCGGCCAAATATTGAAGAAAACGTCAGTAATTTATAATAAAATCACTTAATATAATCCGGATTAAAACGTAATCCTTTATTAACTTACTGTGGTTGCTATGGTCTCTGATAAACCTAGTTCTTCTTGTTTTTAATACTTGCTTTTATAGGATGCTCAAGCAATACTTGATGAAAAAGAACTTGAGTTAGCTAAAGTTCAAGCAGTTTATGAAGAAGCATTACGTAAGAAAAATACACTACTTGAGGATGCTGAACTGTGTCGACGTAAAATGACCGCCGCCTCAAAACTTATCGGGAGTTTAGGAGATGAACAAACACGCTGGACAGAACAGAGTCAGGCATTTAAAGAAAATGTCGAGTGGTATGTGTGTATTACTTCTCTTGATGACGACTTTATACGATAGCTTTTTTCACATTAAATCTTTAAATCCATTTTGTGTCAATATGCTTAATTAAGTTTGGTACTTTCTGTGACTTTTTGATAAACATATTTATGATTTCAAGAATCTTGAAATTTTAATTGACCCCAAGCTCTTAATACATTACACAGTCTACAATCAAATCAAGTTATTTACCTTAGTGTGATCATATGTATTTGCTTTTATAAAATCATTTTTACATCCCTTATTATTCCCTACGTTATCACTTGACACCTAAGTTCTCTATATTCAATTCTTTAAAAGTGGGCATTCTAATTGAACACTATACATGAAAACCAGAGAAGTTACATAACGAAGTTTCTAAGTATTCAAACAAAATTTAGAATGGTTGTGAGAGAAAATTATTTACTTTTCACTATTATTTCCAAAAAATATTATTTCTGGAAGTCATATAAAAATATGGTTATCTGCTGTGGTATTTGTAATTACATAGAAACCTATATATCATATCCTTTTGTAACCCGTTTCATCGTAACAAAAATTCTGCAGACTCATTGGCTTTAATGTGATATACTATGCAGTAAGTTTAGTGGAGAAATTTGTGGTGATAATAACTTTAAATGATTAATTCTCTTAGGCTTTAAGGTAGATGCAACATGAATAGTATCCTACTTTGCTTCATGGTCTTTGAGCCAATAATAATGCACCTTTAACCATAGGTTGTATTCGTTATCAAAATGCATTGAATGAGGAAACAAAAGTAAGTATTAAGAAATTGTATTTTACCTTGCAGACAACATAAGTTCAAAAACGAATACGAGCAAGCAAGTAACTAATCCCCAAGCGTATGAACAAGTATTCGTTTTACAAGGTTGTTGATGAAAGAGTGAAGTTTACATCATATGAAATATATATTATAGATCCCAATCTACATTGAAAATCAACTGTTTCTAGAATATACATAGCATAAATATGTAAGCTCAAAGAACTTACCACAGAACTATTATGAAAAGGACCAAACTAACAGTTATCTCTGTATGCGAACAAGAAAATGTGTGGAAACACCTTTGTCTTATAACCGTAGTAAATGAAAAATCAATTCAAAGAGTTTGGTGAATTTCAAAATATTTCATCTAATCAACTTCCTTTGCTAGAAGTGAAGATAAAGCTACTTTGGATATAGCTATAACCTATAAACTTGTGTAAATTGAATTCGATTCGTGCTGCTTGTACCGGACCATACAACATATTATAAATGTAAAAGGCCAGAAAAAAAGTCCACATATTATTATGTTATACACATTTGCATTAAATCTCAAAATGAATCAGTTTGAAAACCTGACATAAATTTAAAATGATAAATTTTATTTTCTGTTTTTACTAGTGAAGAAGTCAATCGTTCCTCTCGGAATAGTTAACTCAGTAACTTAAAAGTATTATTCTCTATCTAAGGTCTGAAAGTCCCGGACTAAATCTTGACCAAGTTTGTAAGTGAGCTCTGCTGAAAAGTCTCAATCAAACGTCCATTTTTTTTCTCGTTTTCAACGGTTTTTGAGCTAACCTTATTCAGTGATAAAATAGTTATGAAGTAGTTAAGATTCTGATCATTAATACTGTTGGCTTTTGATTGATCTGATCAAAATAGATTAACCAAAGTTTGTTTTTCGATACTTCCCAGTTGAATACACTCCATACTGTGTAGTCAAAATACCTGCTGTTTCTAGTTAGAGAACCTACAATTACCTATAGATTGATAAATTAGAATGGTATAAGTGGATTATGGAGACTGATCAGTTTGCAGTTCATTGCATGGACTGATTTTAGGTAGGCAGTCATTGAAAGCCCACATAGGACTTCTAGTCAGTGAGCAACAACGATCATGATGGGAACAAAACCTAATGTCTTCAGACTTAGTGGTAAACGCGTTACCCTTAGATCAATAAGTTGGCATCCAATATTTGACACTTGTAACAATGAATGAATAAGCTGTTCATATTCACCTTCTTGAAAGTCCTTTATACTCGACCTGACTTCAACATTGTGATTATTTGAGATGAAAGTAATTGTACGTGTACAATACATGTTTCAACAACATCGAAAGGACAATATTTAATGAACATAGAATATATACATACGTTTTAGTTCCCCGTTAGGGACTTAATTTGTCTCATTTTTGCGCACCTACCAAAATTAGAAAATTTCTTAATAAGCGTTCGAAATTTGTATTTATTTCTGTCTACGTTTATAGTCTTGTTGGTGATGTACTTGTTGCAACTGGATTTCTTTCTTACTGCGGTCCATTCAATCAAGAATTTAGACAAATGCTATACCTGTCATGGCAGAGAATGCTAAGACAATATAATATACCAGGATCTACTATAGTTAACTTAATTTCCATGTTAACTCGACCAACTCAAGTTAGTTAATCATATATTTGACCTGTTTAGACAAAATTAAGCTATAAATATTAAAATTAACTAGTATACATTTCTTTTTCATTGTGTACACTTTTCCGGATAAATATTTGTTTTACTCTGTCCTGTAACAGTGGTTAGAAGTAATGGATCGTTGATATTTATTCATAGTTAGTCTTTCATATTTATAATATATCGACTGCATAATTGGCACTTGTATAATAGCTTTCACTTCCTAAGATTTCTTCACATAATCAGTCGGCTATTGATTCTCCCTCGTGTAGTTTATTCGGTCCATCGAGGTTATCACTTCGGTCTCTCCAATCATATCAATAGTTTTGCCAATCAGCAGAGTTGTAATAACAAGTTTTACCTTGTCAATAGCTGAAAATATTCAGTAATCTAGTTATCCAAGAGTTTATTAACTAAAGAAAATCGGAGTAAAGATTCAAAAAATTGTCATTCCTATCTAGTTTCGCTTGATTCAGACTGGAACTCGAAAACTTGGTCACCTAAGCACAGTATTAAAGTTTTCTTGGTTGTTTGTCCCTACCATTACTGTGATAGTCGGTGAGACTACAATTTATGGACGAACCAATCAGATATAAGGTAAAAGGTCTTGGATTTTGGCGCAAAATTAATTCATTCAATTGGTTAAAGAGCGCTTTTGGCCTTTCAGCTGATGTCAGTTCGTGATGAAAACCATAAATCTAATTTCTAACCCTTAATCATCAACAGTAAATCTTAATTCTGGCTCCTCATCATGGTTTATAACCCTCATTTGGTCCTAGCTAGTATGTGGACATTCCTAAGGTCACTTTAGCGTCGCTCAAAGGTCGTCGATAAATTATGGTCTTACCGAATAGCGATTAGGACTTACTAACTATTGATGAATTCTTTATTCGCAATCGTCATCCACTTCTCGTTAAATTTTTGCTTGATAAAGATGTGTCCGACAATCGGTTTTTTATTTCTTTTGGGTAAATTCGTTCACTTATCCGTCGAATTATTAGCCACCTTCAATTAACTTATTTAATTGACTCAACCGTGTTTTTATCCTTATAATATTGTACTCATACATTGGTTCGGACAATTTTTAATGGTTTAAAAGATTCACAAATGGTATATAGCCTGTTTCAGGTTCCAGTGTCTGAAATAAGTATTTACTTGCCTCAAGTGAAAAGAATAACTGAAACAATAATATAATGAAAATCTGATGTGCATAAGTATTCATTACTTGGTATTACTTGTGCATATACATAAGAATTAAAAGGAAGTTTGATATTCATCATCAGTATTCCTTAGAATTCAATAAAATGTCATTTTTAAATACTATTGTAGTGAACGAGAACACAGGCAGGGATAACCACACGTATTTGAACACAAAATTAATGAATCACTTATCAAAATCTAAGAATTATACAGTAAATACTTTATTTGCAAAATGTCTATCAATTGTCTCAGACTTGACTGTTCCTTCGATTCCACACCAATCATTCTCCGTTCTCGTTCTCTTTTCTTCAATCTTCTTAACCTTCTGCCTCCAGGCATCTCACTTTCGGTTAATTATACATACTACTTATATCTGTCGACACCAGTAACACACACCATACTATATGCCAAAAGGTGTTTCAGTTCATCAACTAGGATTGACCGTCCATCAAGTTTTTGTCAAAATTGTCTTTTGTTTAAATAAGACCTTTTCTATTTATGAGTGGATTTAACTAAATTAACTGAAGTCAGTAATATTAAAAATATATGGCACTTTGAGAAATTCCTTTACAGATTATTTCTACTACATTCATTTAATTTGTTGTATTCAGCTTGGTGAATGGAAAATTCAAGGTTTACCCAGTGATGAATTGTCCGTACAAAACGGTATCATTGTTGACCAAGCGAGTCGTTATCCCTTACTAATCGATCCACAAGGGCAAGGAAAATCATGGATAAAAAGTCGTGAGCAACAGCATGACTTGATTATAACTACGTTGTGGAATAAGTATTTCAGACAACACTTAGAAGATGCTTTGTCAACTGGACGTCCATTACTAATTGAAGATATTGGCGAAGATTTAGATCCAGCAATGGATAATGTACTGGAGAAAAATTTTATCAAACAAGGTTCAATTCATAAGGTATAGTAAGAAAGATGAGACATGTTTATTTGGGATTGAAGGTTGTAGAAGTTTATATATTTTAATTATAAGTGCACGTTTTGGGAAATATGTATCTTGTGTGATTTTGACTTTAAATGGAAATCTAAATTAGTCTACTTAAAACCTCTCATATATTTCAAGGTGATTATCATAACATTATGACAGAAATCAACGAATCATTTCTTTCATCCTGCTTTTCTTCAAAGACTCTCCTATTACTTCGCCCACGATGGATCCTAGTTCCTACAAATTTCGAAACTAAAATGACAGAACAAACAGTACGAGATTGAGAAAAGGTCATCAGTAGTGATAGTCACTATCATCTACAGAATCTCAACAAAGCTTCCAATGTTTTTGATTCCCCATTCACTAAGGATAGTGATGCTGTAGTGAACGAGAACACGGGTGGGGACAATCAATTGTATTTAGCACAAAAATTACAGACTATCTCAATAAAATCTGAATACCATAAAGTCAATCGTCAATTTGCAAAATATCAATGCATTATATCAAACTGAACTGTTTCCGTTGCAAACACTAATCCATTGTCTCCCATTCCATTGTACATGCGTTTTCTTACAAATTTCATTGTGTTCTCGCTCTACCTTTCTTGATCTTCGCCATCTTCTGCTGCCGGACATTACGTTCTTTTAACGCACGTTATATACTACTTATACCAATATAAGTAGCACACACCACAATGCAACCTCTGATGGAAACCTGAATTTTGGAGTTATTACAATAATTGAAAATTACCAAAACGTCCTATTTATGATATAATGATAAACTTAAAATAAAGCTTCAGAGTACTCTTCAGATATCATTTCCGAACGTCTAAGATCAGACATAGCCCACCATGAGTTTGTGTCACTGAACCCGGTTACCACACTTGGTTATGTATTCGGTCGTGACTTCATTCTTTACTAATTTACATCTGGAGAATATTATGTGAACGTTCGGTTTGTTCTACATAAGTACGATAGCCAATATTATTATTACCAGTTACAATAACGATGTATCTGGAAGTGGTAACAACTAATAACTTACAGTCTATTTAAATAAACGATAACATTATCCTTAAAATATATTTGTGAATACTTAAAAGTACATTTTTCTATTCGTATATAAGTTTCTTGCTTATTCTTTGTTTTAAAATAAGTAATTAAACTCCTCTGAAAACCAATGAGATGGCTTTTTAGTGAAATAAAATAGTGTAGCCCTATTAAGGAAGTTCCCAATCTTTGCATATCATGATAGTTTGGAGACAATTCGAATATGTTTCTGTTGATAAAACTGTTTGTCGAAGAGTAGCATATACTGTGAACATCTCGTGTAAACCTATTTAAAGATGGAAATATTAAACGAACTGTTTAAGTTTTAATATGTTAGGCTATGTTTGATCCAATGTGATTTTAAAATTTCGTAGATTACACGAGAAAAGAATCCGTAGTCACTGATTAGAAACTGTTAGTAATATGTTTCGAAGTTGCTTCAAATCCTGAGTTAATCTACAAGCCTGCATAACTATTTTTAAGGCCAAAACGTTGTATGAGTTAAATTGAAGTGCATCTCTTTCGGTTACTGTTTTAAGACTTAGTTTCATAATGGCATTTTCTAATTTCATTTAATTATTTAGGTAAAGATCGCTGACAAAGAAGTTGACGTATTACCTTGCTTCCGATTGTATATGACAACCAAATTACCCAACCCATCATTTACACCTGAAATATCTGCTAGGACTTCTATTATTGATTTCACAGTTACAATGAAAGGTCTAGAAGAGCAATTACTTGGACGTGTTATACTAAGTGAACGACATGAACTGGAGGCTCAACGTGTTCAGTTAATGCTTGATGTGCAATCGAATAAAACAAAAATCAAAGAACTAGAAGATAATTTATTATCACGTTTAGCAAGTGTACAAGGTTCACTGGTAGATGATGTTGATTTGATTGACGTATTAAGTTCTACTAAAGTAACAGCTAGTGATGTATCAAGAAAGTTGGAAATTGCCTCTGAAACTGAAATGCAGATAACTAGTGCTAGAGAAGAATATAGACCGATCGCAACACGAGGTTCAGTACTATACTTTTTAATTGTTGAAATGAGCTTGATCAACTGTATGTATCAAACATCTTTACGTCAATTTTTAGCGCTATTCGATCAGTCATTATCAAGGTAATTTGTATAATTTTGATTTATTGAATAATCGCACTCCTAAAATGGTACGAAGTAATTAATCAAGTCTGTATGTAGGACCTGAGTGAAAGTAAAATTGATAGAAACTTATTTGATTGATCATTAGTTTATTCATTTTAAAGTATTTTTGGTACACAGGTGTATCAAACAGCACAGGGAATAAAGAAATTCAATTATAATGAAGTTTTTGGCACCTAATTGAAGGGGATTCAAATAATTAAAAAAAATCCTTTTACTGTATAGAATTATAACTTCATAAGTGTTCAGAAGCCAATTAGATTTCTTTTTAAACTAAAATTCTTGGACTAATATGGTGTTAATGTTTAACTAGTAGGCATTACTCGTCACACTAACATTTTAAAAAGAACCGTTAGGAATGAATTTTCAGTAGATTTTGTATTTAAATAAGTTATGAGTACTTAAAAAAAAACTTATTTTAATCTATTTAAGTTTATTATCCATCGAATATTACGTTACTTGTTTTCAGTAAGTCTACTTATCATAGTGTGATCACAACTGAAGCTTGTGAAGTTTAAAAACAAAAGGTGAAAGGACTACTTTACGTAACATTACCGACTAATCTTAATTAAATAACCATTGAAAACAGGAAGCACTGAACAGCTGCTTCGTTTAAGATTTTTTTACCATGCTAACATTCTTTTTAATTTTTATAGCCTAACATATAAAAGCTTATTTAATTAAAGTTCTCGGGCTAGTTTAGCTCAAATCCACAGTAGTCTAGTTCATCTCAGAAGAAAAGAATTTAGCATACAAGTGCTATACTAAGTAGATAGGATGGATATCTAAAAGGGTTTTGACTACATTGTGTTCTGATTCATTGATTTTTCACATAAATATAAAACTGACCTATGAATTTTATTTATATTTTAGATCTGAAAAATCTCCAATTACCACGAAACGCATCACGAATGTGATTGACTACATGACTTACGATGTATGGAGATATGTTATTCGTGGTTTATATGAAATCGACAAATCGACGTTTTCTCTCTTGTTAGCGTTAAAAATCGATATGCAAGCTGGACGCGTTAGGCATGAAGAATTTCAGTGCTTTATCAAAGGTATTTTTGAGCATAACAACATTAATATTGATTTTTGTTATTAAGAAGAATTAGATACAATTAGATTATCATCGTTTTGGTCTGTGAAACTTCGCTACTCGATAAAGTTTTCGGGTGTTGACATCAATAATACAACCTGGGACTAATGAATAGTCTTTCTCATTAAAGACCGTCTTAATTTTATTAAATTATTTTTCGGAAGATAAAAGTTTGATTATCAATTTTTGGTTGAGGTACAACTCTCTGGGTAAAGGGTTTTAATTGACTCTAGAAAACAAGTCTATGATATGCAGTGCAGAGTAGCTTCAAAATAGAGTATAACAATTGCTCAATGCTTTCTATTTTCTGGTTCTCTGGTCAATATCAATTATTTAAACTATATCTTAATGTTTCAGGTATTTTCCTGAAGTTAATCTAATCGAACATCAAGTATTAGTAAGCGTTTCCTGTTCATTGTCTTGAAATTGTCAAAGAATCGATCATTTATGAAGTGAGAGTTATTTAGTTTCCAAACAAATTATCATAGGCTGTGGCCCTTCACTATAACCTAGCCACTTTGCCTTTTTGATACTTCAGCTTTAATAATACTATTCGAAAGATTGTGTATGTTGAGAAATTGTAAAAATTCTATGCTCCATGTTTTAATCTCTATTTCAGCTCTTTTATGCCGAAACTTTAAGTAACAGTAAAGGCTGAGCTACTCAGTATTCTTTTACCTGAAGAACGCTCAAAACTTTTCTTTTCATAGTCCCTATTGGGAGCTTCGTTGCAGTAAAGTAATGAAATGATGAACTGTGGTTATGTAATAGCTCCTTATATATGTCAATTTATTAAAGAGTACCCTGCAATGAACTAGAGTTCCTTTCAGTTTAACAGTCTTTAGTAAGATATTCCCGCCCTTCGAAAAAGATGAGTTTGTCAATCAACAGTCCTTGTACCAAATATATGTTTATCATAAATCTCCTTCTTTTTTAAAGGTGGAGCATCTTTGGATTTAAACACTGTTAAACCGAAACCGTTTAAATGGATTACAGATATGACTTGGTTGAATTTAGTGGCTTTATCAAGTTTAAATCAATTTGCTAGCATTCTAGATCAAGTTGTTAGTAATGAACGTGGTTGGCGTCAGTGGACTGACAAAACTTCTCCTGAATTAGAAGCTATTCCTGACGGTTATCAATCAAATCTAGACACTTTCAGACGCCTTCTACTTATTCGAGCCTGGTGCCCAGACCGTATAATGAACCAAGCAAATATTTATGTGGGTGACTGTTTAGGTAGAAAATTCGCTGAAGGATTTGTACTTGATTTAGATGGTGTCTACCATGAGTCAACACCGCTTTGGCCAATAGTTGGATTACTTAGTACTGGTTCGGACCCCACTATGCAAATAGAATTATTAGCCAAGAAATACAGGGTAAGTTTGTTTACATTTATTACTATTTATTTAGTAGTCATTGTTATTGCCATTAGGCACACTGAACATACTTCAGCGTGTTCTGCAGTACTGTATAATTGTAATGATCATCATTATTTGCAAGATGTAAAAATGATAAGCTGTAAGGGAATTGTAGAATTAAGTACGTTTTACCATGAGCCAATAGTGGCTTTTGAAAATCATGGTTCAAATGTTATAATCATCTTGAGACCTAAGACTCCCTAAGCCAACAATTTAAATTTGAACTTTAAATTGGACTTCCCTTATAACCTACGTATTTAACTATACTTTTTTGAAGACATATCTAAACTACTTATTATTTACTATCGACATTTTGATTTCTTTTTTCCACATTCATATACAATTCTTTCGAAATTATATAATGTGATATTAGATCAGCACATCACCTCAGTGCGAATAATGAACTCTTCATTCGAGTATTTATATCAACTGTTGTCAAACCTAAGACCCATGAATGATGAAAAACAAAGTTGGTTGAAATCAAAATTAGTGGATATTGCAAGTCAGTAGGTTACGAAACCAGTTCCTTAATCTAAGGTGTTGACCAAAGATAATCAGCAAGCATTGAGGAAAATTATGAAAGACGGAAAAATATTGCTGCTTCGTCCAGATAAGAGTTCCGGTGTAGTCATCCTAAGCAGAGACAAATATGCTAGTAAATTAATGTCCATTTCAAATGATTCCACGAGAGTTATCATCGATAATGCTCAGAAAGACCTAACATATGCGACATTGAAGCGTCTTTTAAAAACCTTGGGCGAACTGTTGACGAGAATTCTAATCAATAATCATACGTATAATGAACTTAAAACTAAAGAATCATAATTACCTTATTTATGCGACCTACCTAAAATACAAACCCAACATCCTGATAAAACCAATATTATATATGACCCAAATACCTTTCCATAAACTCGCCTGCTGACTGACTAGGTGCTTAGAACCAACGCGTAAGAGACTCACCCTACAGTCTGAAGGATAGTTTTGAAGTTGAACAAAAGTTTGATGGCCTAAACGCTTCCGATAAATTCATGTTCTCGTTGTCCGATAAGTTACAAAAAGGAACTTGTACGAACCCTTTTTGACTGTGCTCATAAACTTCGCCTTCAATACAAATTGCCTACGTGAAAGTGCATTTCCAGCGAAATTCATAGAGAGATATGCCAAAACCAACGTTCTTGTTAAATACGATGCAGAAGAAAAGAAAACCCGCTTCTTACACTTTCGCTTTAAAGGAGATGAAACAACTGGAGTAGGTATGGAACAAGTGGAATAATTAACCACAGGATAAATGCCGCGTTAAAGGTTGCTTATCCATCAGCAAGCCTGAAACGAATTGCTCGCTCAAACAAACTAAAATTGGCAGGTCCTCTTTTCTCAGTACCTCCAACTGCATTTACCAATTTACATGTACGTGCCAAAGTACATACATTGGAAGAACCGAGAGGAGAGTATTTCGTGCCTATAGGTAACCCTCGTGCTATTGATAGAAGAAACCAGACAAGTAGTGAATAAGTCTTTATTTCGATCTTAGCGCAGTCACAGTGGAGCGTGGGATTATCTGTTCAGACAAACAAAGGCTCTCAACGTTCAATATAAAAAGAAACTCAAACTTGATTTATGTATTCAAAAAGAGACTGTTATAAACCCATTACTACCCTCGTAGTTTTATTTTGTTATGTGGTTTTCAATTACCGAATTCTTATTTTATGTACATTAAAACCACTTCTTCACTCATACATTTCCATTCACTTAATTCGTTTCACTTATGTAAACTTCAAATCTTGTTCACTTATTACGCAATCCGTTTTTTTTTAATTCCAGGAATCTTGTGTAAAACCTTCATTACCTCTAAAATTATCACACAATATATCTTATCTGTCTCTGAACCACACATAACTATTGCATCACCCACCCTTCATTTTTTTAAAATTCTAACACTAAATGACCTCCGACCTGTTCTTGCATATATATATATATATATATATATATATATATATATATATATATATATATATATATATATATATATATATATATATATATATATATAGTTATTATTGATAACCTTAGTCATTCCAACTCTTTTCATTCACCGATTTCATTTGTTTCACACCATACCTTACTTCAGTGTAAACTTTCAATATATATTTGGTTGTAAGCAGCTTATGAGGAACCATGAAAAGTAATGAATTCATATTATCCTGCATCCATGTTTGACCTAGCTTATTTACATTATCTAGTAGTTTAATCAACCTTTGACTTCAATCAAGAATATGTTTTAACATTTTTCGGTTCATCTAAGCGTTTGACGAATTAACACTGTTTACCTATTTTTCCCAGTTTAGACACAGTTTAATGGTGATTCAGGGTGTGCTTAGGTTTCTTAGTATTTGATTGTAAATACCTTCGAAGCATTCATCACGTATGATCTTATCATTATGATAGTAATGTTAAAGTTGGTGGCAGAATGCTCGTTAAGAATTGGAAAGCGGCTGGTGATGAAGTTAACTTTCATCAACCGAAGTGGCTAGGACCTAGATTAACTAAGCCTGGTCATTGCATTTCTGATACGAAGTCCTGGTTGTTATAGAAGTAGGTTGGAAGAATGCTTTATTTATTTATTTTATGTGAACATATAAATATTGGTACAAAGGGGCACCGAATACACATGCGCCACACAAGTCACTTGATTTGTGTGTGGGCTATGATACTGTCTTGTGCACAAACTGAATCAGGTGGTTTTCTTAGGAGGCCATACTGGGAGCCTTCGACCTAAAGGTCTGATCCACAAGGCAGTGAAGCAACTTTAGGAGATGCAGTCCCATGGTAGCCAGTGACCAACAATTCGTTTAGATGTCTTACACTCTGGGTCAATCTGTTCTTTGCCCTTCACTTTCACGTTTTCTACAGATCGACCATTCATGCTGATCGACCTTCATGTTGATATCCTCCGAAGACGTAACATTAGAGATTGTTTTTGAATTCATTTAGATGGATACTAGTACCATAAATAAATTAGCCCTTTTATATTCCTCTAGTTTTTAATCATCTCAGGGAAGTAGGCGGTGAGTTATGCGTATTTTCGTTGATTTTCTGCTGGAGGTTGGTTGGCCCCATATTGTCACTGTAATCCCTCTAGGTTAATTCCTTCGTCAAATCAACATAGAAATCATAACGTGCCTTACAAATCACTAAGACCATCTCAGACTAAAGTGTTTATGTTTACATCTTAAGTAGTGAATTTTGTTGTTTTCATCCTTTTTTCAGGTTGATTGTAAAATAATTTCTATGGGCCAAGGTCAGGAAATTCATGCTAAACGTCTGGTCACTAATTTATTAACAACAGGAGGATGGATACTACTCCAAAATTGTCATCTATCATTGGCATATGTTGCCGAATTGTTAAGTCAAATAACTGAAATTGAACATATTCATCCAGAATTTCGTTTATGGGTCACAACTGAAGTACACACTCAATTTCCAATTTCATTTTTGCAAACCTCTATTAAGTTTACAAATGAACCACCTCAGGGTATTAGAGCTGGTATAAAACGAACATATGCAACGTTTACGCAAGTAAGTGATAATGTAGAGGTTTGAATAACGTATCCTAACTTTAGAGACCAGATGAGCATGAAACCTTTACAAAAAATCTTCAATTTTAGATTCCAAGCCTTAAATCTTAGCTGTTTATGGTTTTAGTTCACTAGTCGAGCATACATGACCAGTATTTTCAGAGTTGTTTGAAGAAGATTATTAAAAGCTTGAATTTTACATGTGCACTCTTAGATTGTATCTTAATAAAAATAAAATATTTAAGAGTCCGAACACGTCTAAATTTGTACTAGTAGGAAAGTTAGAGAGTGATTACAAGCCTTATAAACATGAAAGAGTCAAATGTATCTTTTGAGCTAAAGATTTGGAAACTCATTTCTTGTATCATTATTTTAGGCTGTCGTGGAGAAAACCATCCCACTAGTATTCATTGAATATCCATTAGTTTATAAAGCCTGGACTTGCTCACCTCATGGGTAAATTGAAAAATTTATGGCACAAATCAGATTCATTCTTGATTATTTAGCTTTTGTGTTAATATTGCAAATATAAACTAATTGCAGTCAAATTATTCAATAACTCTTTGTTCAATTGCCCAAACATCATAACATTGGTAATTCTATAAAGAACCTAAATTGCATGAATTGTGTGGGCGAGTGACGATCGCTCAGAAGTACTGAAACATTGACACAAAGACCAAGAAGATGGCTGGAGAATAAACAGGACGGCTGGCTGATTAGAAAAAATCATTTCATACAGAGAAAATCACATAATGATGTACAAAACTCTTTGCCCAGAAATAAACAGGACTAAAGTTTGTTTGAAGAATAAATGTTTGTAAGATTTCGATTCGGTAGGTCACTTACTATCCAATATATTTGAGGTCTAACATATTGCCCCCTGTGTCATGTATAAATTATTCAGTGTGGTTGAATACCCTTATTAAAATACTTCACCTATATGTGAAGATAAACAGAAGAAAGATTACGCCCAGAATTTGTCCTAAAAAGACAAAATTTGATTGTTAGCTAGAACGTTTCCAGCTGTAGTACAAATGACACATACTTTTAGCCATAAAAGGATAGACAGCGGTACTCCTCAATGTTGAGCTATGATGCACTTTGGTTGGAGTTGGATTCTACTAGATGTTTACCTGTTTTATCGCTGTTTCTTGTGTGCAACAGCAGTGTTTAGTTTGGAGTGGTGAATTAGTCTGAGTGATTGTACAGATGTATTCGCTGAAATGACTGGGTTAACTTATGCCCACTGAAAGTTTGTCCTCTAATATCTCTAAAATAAAGACCATAATCTCCATCTTACTACTAAATTCATTTGCATTTTTACCTCATATATCTATGGCATTAAGGACTATTTAGATATTAATAATCGACCTCAATGGAAACCAATGATCTATGCAATATCCTTCTTACATACAACAGTACAAGAGAGACGGAAATTTGGTTCGCTAGGTTGGAATATCGCCTATGAATTTAATACATCTGATCTAAATGCAAGTCTACAATTTGTACAGAATCACTTGGACGATATGGATCCCAAACTGGTAGGTGGAATATTGCCTTTTAAAATTTCGATGTGGATTATGTCAACATGAACGTTAATAAGCTCTGTAGATATGGATTTTTGTCTCACCGCAATCCTTTGTTAAATTCATTCAGGTTTGTTATGTTTTAAATATTACTGGTAAGAAATACGACAGCACGACGAATATAGTCCATTTTATTTAATACATCATTCCTATTTCATTTTGATAATTCTCCTGTTTTATGATTAAATACTGTAGTAATCTGTACCAGCTAACTTATATTCTTAGGTTAATAATCTCTTAGGTCTGTACTGAAGGTCCCAAAGCTTAAACTATACACTTACCTGACATATCACCTGTTGAAAGTATTACTTAGTGATTACAGTATATAAACATTTTGTACATTAATCGGTCAGTGGATGGTTTTCAATATAATCCATTTCTTATCCTTAGTATAAAACCTGGTTTGCTAAACAGTAGTAGGCTAATTGATATAATACCATCATATATTATATTCTGTATCAAATGATTGAAGAAAATCCATGTAAATATCTTCTGTCCGATTGTATGTGTAATTTAGAGCATTTTGTTATTCCCGAGTAACATTACTTTTTAATTAGAGGACAATTAGACTTAATAATACAAGGATATTAACAAAAATAGTACTATTGTAACAGTTACTGAATTCCAGATTGATTCTGTTAGGTGTTTTCTTCTTAGAATGGTACATAATCCCAATCAGTGGTAACGAGTGTTAGTTTCGTTAATTGTTACTTTTGATTTGCTCAAATCCCTTTTATACAAAGGTTGTTAGCTGTTAAAGAACTAGTTTCACTGACAAATACATAGATATGTCTTGATATAATTGCTACATATAGTGTTCGTCATACTACTCCTTAGTGGTGATGATAATATATTGATCAATCAAAAAGCAATATGGCAGTTCAGCGTTTCCTTACTTACTTACTTACGCCTGTTACTTCCAATGGAGCATAGGCCGCCGACCAGCATTCTCCAACCCACTCTGTCCTGGGTCGCCTTTTCTAATTCCATCCAATTCTTGTTCATCTTTTTCATGTCTATTTCCATTTCTCGGCGTAATGTGTCTTCCTCTTTTCCTTTGGCCTTGAGGATTCCATGTGGGGGCTTGTCTTGTGACGCAGTTGGGTGCTTTCCTCAATGTGTGTCCTATCCACTTCCAGTGCTTCTTCCTGATTTCTTCCTCCGCTGGGATCTGGTTTGTTCTCTCCCACAGTACGTTGTTGCTAATAGTGTCCGGCCAACGGATCTGAAGTATTTTGCGTAGACAACTGTTAATAAACACCTGTATCTTCTGGATGATGGCTTTCGTAGTTCTCCAGGTTTCCGCCCCATACAGTAGAACTGTCTTGACATTTGTATTGAAAATGCTGACCTTGGTGTTGGTTGACAGTTGCTTTGAGTTCCAGATGTTCCTCAGTTGTAAATATGCTACTCTTGCTTTACCGATACGCGCCTTCACATCTGCATCAGATCCACCCTGTTCATCAATGATGCTGCCCAAATATGTAAAGGTTTTTACATCTTCCAAATCTTCTCCGTCAATTGTGATTGGATTGGTGCATGCTGTGTTGTGTCGGAGAACCTTGCTCTTCCCTTTGTGTATATTGAGACCTACTGCTGCTGAGGCTGCTGCTACACTGTTCGTCTTCTCCTGCATTTGTTGTTGCGTTTGGGATAGAAGGGCCAGATCATCTGCGAAGTCCAGATCGTCCAACTGCATCCTAGATGTCCATTGTATCCCGCGCTTCCCTTCAGATGTTGACGTCTTCATGATCCAGTCGATCACCAGGAGAAAGAGAAAGGGTGAGAGTAAGCAACCTTGCCTAACACCGGTCTTCACTTCGAACGACTTTGTCAACTGTCCTTCAAGCAAGATTTTGCAGTGTAATTCATCATATGAACTCTGTATGATATTGACTATCTTTTGAGGCACGCCGTAGTGTCGAAGAAGCTTCCATAGTGTTGTTCTGTCCACGCTATCAAATGCCTTTTCGTAGTCAATGAAGTTGATGTAGAGTGATGAATTCTACTCAATTGATTGTTCCACAATGATCCGTAGAGTTGCGATTTGGTCTGTACACGATCTATCCTTACGGAATCCTGCCTGTTGGTCACGAAGTTGGGCGTTTACAGAGTCCTTCATTGTTCCTCATCCCAAATCTTATTGAAGAGAATGTGGAGTATCCTTGCAGTTGCCGCTACGTCTGCTTTTAGTGCCTCTGCTGGAATGTTGTCTGGTCCTGCTGCTTTGCCACTCTTGATTTGTCTGATGGCCATGCTGATTTCTTCAATTGTTGGTGGGCCAACGTTGATTGGGAGGTCCGTGGGTGCTGCTTCGATGTTGGGTGGGTTCAGTGTAGATGGTCGATTCAAGAGTTTTTTGAAGTGTTCTACCCACCTGTTTTGTTGCTCTTCAATGTTAGTGATTACCTCGCCTTCCTTGCTTTTCACTAGTCGTTCTGGTTTGTGGCGATTTCCAGAGAGTTTCTTTGTTATGTCATACAATTATCTCATGTTCCCTTCTCTTGCAGCCTTTTCCACCGTCTTTGCTAGATCTTCCACATATTTACGTTTGTCGATTCTGATACTCCTCTTCACTTGTTTGTTTACTTCTGTGTATTCAGCTTGTGCTTTGGCTTTTTCTGCTCTTGTTCGACTGGTATTGATTGCTGCCTTCTTGTTCCTTCTTTCTTGAATCTTATCCAGTGTATCAACAGTGATCCATTCCTTGTGATGATGCTTCTTGTGACCCAGGACCTCATGACATGTTGAAGTGATTGCCTCTCTGATCCCCTTCCAGTTGCTCTCCACAGTAGTTCCTTCTTCATTGAGTAGATCATGAAAGGCCTGGAACTTGTTGCTGAGGACTATCTTGAATTTGTTGAGTTTATTAGTATCCTGAAGAAAGGCAGTATTGAACTTTTGTGATATTGTCCGCCCCATTGTCCAGTGCTTCTTGAGTTTCAATTTCATCTTGGCGACCAGCAAGTGATGATCTGATGCTATATCAGCTCCTCTCTTGATTCTCACGTCCTCTATAGTCCTCCTGAACGTTTTGTTGATGCAAATATGGTTGATTTGGTTTTGCGTGGTGTGATCCGGTGAAGTCCATGTGGTTTTGTAAATGCGTTTATGTGGGAATATGGTGCCGCCTATGACCAGTTTATTGAAGGCACATAGGTTTGCAAATCTCTCACCATTTTCGTTCCTTTCTCCCAGTCCGTGTCGTCCCATGATGTCTTCATATCCAGTGTTGTCCGTTCCAACCTTGGCGTTGAAATCTCCCATCAGAATGGTCAGGTCCTTTGTTTGGCATTTCTCGACGATTGACTGCTGCCTATTGTAGAATTGATCTTTAGCGTCTTCATTGTAGTCGTTGGTAGGCGCATAGCATTGGATGATATTCATTGTAATGCCCTCCTCTTTTGTTTTGAACGAGGCTTTGATGATCCTTGGTCCATGAGATTCCTAATAGAGATTAATAAATACAATTAGGGACGCTCAATTATTGACAGTAATTTCTGAAAAATGCTAGTTCTTATCTCATAGAAGGCATGAATTTCATTTAGATAATAGATATCCTCACTAATATATACCAAAGATGTAAGGAATCTGAGTATAGGATTTCTTGTTAGTTGCTCCAACTACTAAACCGTTATAATCTTTCATTCTGTTGTGAATACACGCTCTAAACAATTTTCCAGCACATTAAGAATGAATTTTTAAGTTAAAAGTTTGTCAAGACAAGTGTCTGAGATTTAACTGTTTTCAGAGCGGCTTGTTTACAGCAATTAAACCACTACTAGATTGACTCCATACAGTGTCATCCGAACAGTAAGCGTTAAGTGTGTTACCTTCACTCGCTTGTGTCGGGCTGTATCTATCTTTGTGTGACTTTGAATTGTAGTGCATCGACTCAAGTGATATCTTACTTCATTCAAGGCCTTATCAACCACCCCATTTCCTCTTGACAGTCCGTCATTCTGTAACGGTTATCAGTTTCACAATGATTTTATCGAATGATCGTTCCGATTTTTGCTTATAAAGCAATGTATACTTGCTGAATACAAACTCACTATGATTTGCACCTTGATATTGGTAAGGAATCGCAAAACAAATAATCATTGCTCAGTAGTTTTCTCGTTATCACTTTAATTTTTTAAATTTATTTGTTAGGGAATTGATTGGAAATGTGTCACATACATGCTTGGAGAAATTCAGTATGGCGGTCGAGTAACTGATGATTTCGATAATCGGCTTTTGAACACCTATTGCAAACTGTGGTTCAATGAAAATTTATTTAATTCAGAATTTGAATTTGCACCAGGTTATAAAATTCCACATGTGCAGAAATTAAGTGAATTTATTAATGCTATTAACGAAATCCCATTATATGATTCACCTCAAGCATTTGGATTACACGAAAATGTTAACATAACGTAAGAGAATTACCATTTTTCCGATCCTTTATCAAAAAATAAAGAGTAGCATACAATTACTTTGTATCTTACTCATACCTTAATTTAATGCCGATAACTGACTTTCCTGAGGAATAAAACGAATTGGTCTCAATTCTTTCTAGCGCAACGGTCCAACCAGTGTAATTGGAGAGTATTTTTTTACATATAGTATGGGTGAATCTAATGCAGCAGTTACTCTCCGTACTATGATAGAACGAAAAATAGCATACAAGCAACGACCACAGTTATGGATGACAACCAATCGAATTTCCCGTAGACAGAACACGCTGCTAGTCCATTGTGGAGAGGTTCTAATAGCTCACCACTCTTTGAAGTGCATGCTGATGTTGTTCAGAAGAACAACGAAGCTTTACAGCCAATTCAGAGATCACAACAACTCCAACTTTCTCAAGTCGCTTAGACACTAAGTTAAATTTTAGACATGATTTTCTAAAACGTTGATATGACGTGCCATTTTTTCCTAAAACAGTTTTAAATTGCCTTACTTTCGATCACTGATAGATACATTTCTCAATGATCTCATATGGAATAGTTAGTCTATCCGTTATAGTTCATTATCTCTTTAATATAGTCGAAATAGTAGATTATTAAATGATAAATTTAACCCTTATTGTTCTAAAATCTATAGATTTAATTACTTTTAAATAACAATATTCTAGAAACCAAACATTCAATCTCCGATTAAGATTTACATGAGATGTAAAAGAAGTTTAGTGACAGAGCTCAGTAAGGCTGTTAATATATGTCCATCCAATTTATCTTTTTTTATGATCTACCTATGGAGATAAATGACTAAAAGGCTAAATGTATTAAAACTTTTACATGTACATTTTGTACAAGTCTTCATCAAGTTTTAAATTAATAATTTCACTAAATATAATCACTTTTGTTGGGAGCTTTTTTTCTCACACATAATTGTTTTTTCTATATGTAATATCGTATTTCATTGCTGTTGAAATCTCTATAGATATCAGAGTAAAAAGGCTAAAGTTATTTTGGATTGTATATTAAATGTCCAACCAAAAGATGCAAACACTGGCGCATTAGAAACACGTGAAGATGTAGTACGTCGTATGGCTATGGACATGCTTGACAAATTACCACCTAATTATATACAATTTGAAGTGAATGAACGTTTGAATCAAATGGGTGCACTACAACCAATGAATATTTTTCTACGTCAAGAATTAAATAGAATACAAAAGTTACTTACAATAATGCGTGAAAATCTTGTCGACTTAAAACTGGCTATTGATGGTACGATTGTAATGAGTGAACAGCTAAGACAAGCACTAGATTGTATGTATGATGCGAGAATACCCAATCAATGGAAAAAGGTATTACTGGGTGAATTTCACGCGTCAATTTCCTTTAGTTTAGACTCATCCATATTTATGTAATTCATTATAGTGTTATAACAGATAGAACTTTGTATGATTTTCTCTGTTCATCGCTTGGGTTGGTCTGAATAGTGTGGACTAGAGACGATTCTTTGTAAAACTAGAGATATTGATGCAGTATCCTAATAAATGGGTATTAGAAAACAGAATACCTACTTAAAAAAGCACTATTCATTCCATATGACGAGATTACACATATACGAAATAAACGTGGAAGGAACTTATATACTGGAATCAGATTTCGTAGGTCATTTAATAACCTACAAAATTAAGGTTTGACTACCACCAGCCCCTCATTGCTCCCCATATCAAAACATATTATATTTAAGGAACTCTAATTATGGCTAATTTATTCGATAATTAATTTAAATATTAATAAACTACCCCAGCGGGCGTACATCTTTTTATTTGAGGGGACAACCAACAACGCAACTTGAGGTACTTAGAGAATAGTAGTTAACAAAACTCAAAGTAGTCTGGATAAATCGGAATGACAGTTAAATTTTAAGAATATATTTTATTGAACAAATATATGAGAGTTGTTGGCATTCCTTTTTTAGTAAGAATGTTGTGTAATGAAAACTGTATTCATCGATGACCGGAACCTATCAACTGATCTGTCAAGTTCACATAACCAGCTTGGATCATGGGATCGCAGTGCACTGAAGCTAGTGTTTGAAGACACTCATCAGTAGGGCACACTTACAATCTCAACAAAACTTGTACTTGATCTCTTTGAATCTTCAGTAGTCGATGGAAAACAGATAATACCGCTACTTTTTTCACACCTTTGTTGTCTGTAATGAAGACTTTAAGAATGAGGATCAGGGTGTTTTGTTCGTGATTGTTCTAAATCTGACCAAATGATAGGTAATCTCATTAGTTTCAGATCAACGAGATCTTTTGATATGAACAAACAATATTTGCACTAGTTACAATTGTCTCTATGTGGTACTCCAGACAATTCGTTTTTCTATGAGACTGGGAACGTGAACTCTACTTATCACCAGGATACAAGTTATCCTATTGACACGGGTGAAAAAGTAGTCAGTAGGCATATTTGGGTTTATGTTTGGCTTGACTCTTTCGCTCTTATTTAGACAGTTACAAGATATCATTTCTTAGTGAGAGGGCAACAGATGGAAGTATTAAATCTCAGTATAAAAATCAATTAGTAATATTCATATTCTCTATCTTCTCTTTATTTCTTATCCTTAGCTATCATGGGAATCATCTACATTAGGATTTTGGTTTACCGAATTAATTGAAAGGAATCATCAGTTTTATGAATGGTTATACAATGGACGCCCGGTATGTTTTTGGATGACAGGTTTTTTCAATCCACAAGGATTTCTTACAGCAATCAGACAAGAGGTAACACGTAGCCATAAAGGTTGGGCATTAGATACCGTTACATTATGGAATGAAGTAACTAGATTTATGAAAGATGATATTCAACGTCCACCAACTGAAGGTGCATATATTCATGGATTATTTTTAGAAGGTGCTGAATTTGACCAAAAGAATTTGCGTCTAACTGAATCGAAACCAAAAATATTATATCAACCAATGCCGGTTATTCATATACAGGCTATGGATATATCTAAGGACAAAGAGATATCCAAAGAAATGCTGAAAAACTTCTATGTATGTCCAGTGTATAAAAAACCATGTAGAACAAACCTAACCTATGTTACTTCACTTTATTTACGTTGTCCGCCTAACAAATCAGTTGATCATTGGGTATTAAGAGGTGTAGCCTTGTTGTGCGATATAAGATGAACTACTATTTTTCTTATCCTCTATTTCTATTGCTGTTATATTTGTTGACCCTGCGAATTATGATAAATAAACAAGTAGATAAATGTATACAGCCTCATCTTTTTGTGTGTGGCAATAAAGAATCAATTTATACTTCTTTAGAATGAGGAATTAGACTCAATCTTTGTTTTGTATAGAAACAGAACAGAGAATTTTTAACAAATATTTTGTTCATATTATTTGATAAAACAAGGTTCCAGAATCGTTTTTCAATGAACAAGTGAGAGGAGTTTGTATAGATCTGACATCATTTAAATAACTGACAAAGGCCAGGTACTAACTCTACATTCTATTAAATCTTAGCTTGTTTGTACTGAAAAACTTTGATGAGAACAGAATTTTAGACCATACAATAGGTTAATTAGACATTGGTTGACAAAAAAAACTTTTATTTGTTTAAGAAGTTGACACAATTTTCAATTCAATTAAAGGATACAGAGAGAATTCATTAGATGTTGATTTCCTTCATAATTAATAAAGTTTTATCATTTACACATTAAATTTATATGGGGTGATAAAGATAATCCACATATGGTTTTAATACCATATTGATTTCCAATAGAAACATCTCTATGGAATGTCGTTTCCAATTAAATAATAAAGTAGTTTACAACTTGAACATATTTGTACTGGAACAAATGATCAGGAAACTACGTGTAAGATTTTTGGTACCATATAGTAAGTAAATTATACGCATTTGCAGCGATGTAGTCTAAAATGTAAGAGGTAGTGAAACTATCCAACTACTCAAACTCAAGTAGACGGAGCTCACTTCAAACCTAAATGTTTTGGTGGAACGATAAAGGATCTACTGGTTTTAGGTATATAAAATCAACCTATGAATATAATACACATTTTAGAAAAAGTAACACAAAAAATAAGAATATCTAGTTGAAAACGCAGAACTACCTATCTATAAGTTACCTTATACATCCGATGTAAAATAAACAAAGATAAGCAGGAGACTTTAAATTCTTTTCCGAAATATTCGTGTTCTGTTAACTTGGTCTGCATTATTTAGAAGACAAAAATTATCAAAGAATGCATACATCATCTGGTAAAGATAGTAAATTTAAACAGCCTAGGAAGTTATAATAAACACAAGTAGATTATCACGATCTCATAATTTTTCCTATAACTAGCAATGTTGCAACTGATTTAGGTACAAAGCTTCTAACTAGGTGATAGGTTCGAACGTCACTTTGCTTACTGAACCTCAAACAACCAAGGGGATTATTAGTACTTGCACAATATGGTATGATAATCCTAAGAATACTTTAGTTATGAATAGTATACATTAGGATAGATATTTAGTATATTTTCAAATATACTACTCTTCACACTAAATGCCTGCTAAAACGAGTAAAACCTCACTGGTTTAGCATTCAGTCTTAATATCTATCTACATTTGAGTCAGTCAGTCAGCTACAACGTACGACCAGGAACATATGTGCATCGGTCCAAGTTGCCATACCTCTTTAGCAGAACAAGATGAACACCTAATTCATAGTAGTCCCTTCAGTGGTAGTAATATATAAAAGAAAGGTTGCATGTAATGATATAAAACGGGGAGAAAGAAAGATATGAAGCGACTTTAATCCCTTAGTTTAAGGGAAGACAAAGAATGTATAGACCGACGCGATTGTGATCGATTCTGAGCCATGTCACCCAGTCTTCAACCACTGATTACGATATTCGCACCGACACTAACCAAGTAGTCTACATCTACCAACATGGCTCAGACCAGAAGTTAGTGACTTCAAGCACTGATGCCACGTTTTGGTTTGGCCACCCCTAACTTTCTTCCAATCATCCCCAACACCGGTTAGCATTGCACGTCGGTGTTCAGGCATACGTAACACGTGGCCCAACCATCTCAGTCGATGAAGATTCACAACCTCATCAACTGATTTACTATCATTCCCTAATACCCTACGTCTAACTTCACAATTACTTACCCGGTGAGCCCAGCAGATGCCAGCAATATTTATAAGATATCTGTGGTCAAATACCTGTCAGGGAAGTCCTACTCACTGCCTTCTCGTGGCGGGGGTGTTGCTTACGAAAATGAGAGGACGAAAAGCGAACGTCCGGCGCTTTAACCGGATTCCAAACCAATGGTGCACATGGGCTCCAGTATCCTGCAGGAACAAATGGCGTATGAACCAATTTTTGGTCACCGGCTTCCATGGGACTGCATCTCTTTACGATGCTCCACTGCCTTGTAGATCAGACCTTCAGGTCGAAGGCTCGGGGAGTGGCCCCCTAAGAAAACCACCTGCTTCGGTTTGGGCACCCGGGCAGTATCACAGCCCTCACACATATCGAATGAGATTTGTGTGGCGCATATGTATTTGGTGCCTCCTTGTACGAGTATCTTCTACTCTTAATGTCCACGTTTCGCAGTCGCAAAGTAGAACAGATCGAACTGCTGCGCAGTATACTCGTCCCTTAATTTAGAGACGGATAACTCGTCTTCGCCATAGGTGAGGTAAGTTAGCAAAAGCCAAAGGAGCTTTTCGAATCCGTGCAGATTTCGTCGGACACCAACCCATTACGGCTGATCAGACTTCCAAGATAAGTGAAGTTGTCAACGCGTTCGACTACTTCACTCCCTATCCTTAGTTCAGGTGTTGACGCGAACCAGTCCTGAAGCAACAATTCGCAATTAGAGCGAGAGAAACGCATCACAAACATCCTGTGCATTTTATCAGCGTCTTCACCAAACAGGACTATATCATTGCGTATTCTAAATCGATAAACGGACCTCCTAGTAGGAGATCAATACCCGAGAATTCAGTCGACGAGAACGTTATTTCCAGCGGTAGGTCTATGATAAAGTTGAACAAAAATAGAGATGGTGGACAGGCTTGCCGTACACCACTTAAGGCTGCAAAGCCAGATGACAGTTCCCCATAAGCTCTGACTCGATTGGTAGTTTTTGAGTAAAGAGCCTTCACAAGGTTAATTTACTTCTGAGATACACCTTTCTTGCACTGACAGACACTGCCACAGAACCACTCATTTGAAGCAACGTGTAAATCCTATATCAGACTTAAAAAACATATTTTAGAACTCAAGCTAATTATTCCATTCGAGCATTTACACTGTTCCAAACTATTTTTACAGTATTTTCCGAGGCAAATAATTTAAGTGTATAATCTGAGAAATTAGAATTTCTTAATTTTTGCAAAGTTGTAGGGTCAAAACAATATTGTATTTCTTATAGATGTCATTATTGAGAACACGGATAACAATTCAAGATATATTTAAAGAGTAATTTTTTCGGATACTAGATAAAATGTCAATGTACATAATTAAAATTACAATAGTGTCACTTATCCGCCAAGCATATGTTTTATTCTAGACCAGCTTGTAACAGTAACAGCGATCGCACCAACAGCAAACCCAGCAACCCCACCAAAGCCGCAACGTTTCCAGCCACCTGGTTTAAACATTCCTAGTGGTTTGAAAAGAATTAATTTAGTTTAAGTTCTTAAAACGATCACATCTGTTTTAAAATGTTTTTTTTAAATTACTACTCATCACAATCTACAATGAAAAGGGCAGATGCAGAGGAAATATTCAAACAGTTTAATCTGACACACTAAAACTTATTAAGAAAACAGATATGAAATTTTGGAAAGTGACGATACTTTTCTGTTGCACTGTAATGCCTAACCGAAATTCGTGCAGATACTTTTCTCTTAGAATACGATTAATATTTGCCATAACTGTGAAGAATAAAGTAGCACGAGGGTACTGGTTTAGTGTTTAAAGTATTCAGCTTGGTCACAGATCCGAAAGTCATTTTGCTTATTTCAGTTTAGAAAGCAAGGAAGTACAAGTGATAGACTAAGTAAAAAATATGTGGTTTTAATGGCAAATGATAAGTGGAAATATTCGACGGGTTCATGCCACTTGTCAAGATTTGGTTTAATTAACCGATGGAGACAGTTAGATGCTATTGATCGAAAATCTGATTTAACAAACAGAGGGCCACACATACATTAATGACTGAGTTTGTGTATTTATATTGATTCGGGTTGGCTAATAAAAGCTTCCTACTGACTCTTGGTTTTCACGCTCAAGTAGATGATTGGGTTCGTAAATAAGACAAATGACATTACAACACAAAACTACTTAACGACCATTTGGGTGGTAAAGGAATGTAACAGTTGTGGACAAGATCCCCAAAATTAGACGATCAAGTGGTTATAAATTTTGGTCTGGTTTAGTTTGAAATCTCCCATAAGTTCGTTTATTCTATCTTCAGAAATGTAAGCGTTACATGACCTTTTTGTATCTTTTCTTCTAGACTTATTTCTTAATTTAGTGTCAATTTCGGATCATTTCCTTCGTAATGTTCTGATACGTATCACATGAAACTAATGTATTACGTGAACATTTTCGAATTATTGTGATTACATGATATGCTTACATAATACAAGCTCTGAGGCGAGCCTGTAAATTAGTAGGAACTGCTGGATCCTAAGCAGATAGGTTGAAAACTGTTACACATAATTTCAAGAGGGAAAACTCAATTACAAAATGGTTGGTGCTGAAACTATTAGATAAATACGTTTCATTGATAACATGTTTTGTCTGAAACCTATGAACTTTCACATCTGATCTGGTGTGGTTTCAACAAATCTCGGCAGTTTATAGTTTGAAGTAAAAGTTATTTCCTAAAATTTCGTTGCAAGAAACGCACTTTCAATTTCTTACAAAATGTTTGTAAATAAACGGAATGTCGTCAATGTATTCAACTGAAGAGGACAACAATAGTTGGACGACGCAATTTCTTGATTATGCACTAAACAAACAAGGTATAGTTATATACATATTTACTATAATGTTTGTTAGCATGGTGTTTCAAAACAAGAGAACCTGGATGAAATGGGTCATTGTTTTCAATTTTATGTCACCTGGTTAGAATGTCGTAATTGGGGATTTAATAACTAGTTGCTGGTGACTTACAGACTTAGCGTTACAACTACGATGAGTGGTGCTCCGAATTTAATGTGATGTTATTTTCCCAGAAACAATAAGGGTTAGAATGTTATCGCAGACGTCGCTGTGGTTCGAGGAAAATGACCAAATAAAGCAAGTGACGTATGAAAAGCACCTATCAGCAATAGATTGGTGAAGAAAAAAATATATTAATTCGCTTACCAGGAGAAGTATACACTAAACCGGTAGTCGTAGCTGCTGCCATTGTATTTATTTCATCTTCTGCATTACCACGTAATTTGTAGATCAAGAAATCTGCCACAGCATATATAAACCCTATCGAGCCTGCAGTCTGAGCAAGTGTTGCTCCGGATTTAGTAAGATGATTCAG
Organism: Schistosoma margrebowiei; assembly: GCA_944470205.2. Classification (NCBI taxonomy): domain Eukaryota; kingdom Metazoa; phylum Platyhelminthes; class Trematoda; order Strigeidida; family Schistosomatidae; genus Schistosoma; species Schistosoma margrebowiei. The sequence continues at coordinate 32,547,748 of OX104024.1, read as the reverse complement.
CATTTGAGTTCGTCTGATAGCAAGTGTCGGAAGATTCTTTATTTCTGAATCTTTAAAACCGCTGTATAATCCTTTGATCCCACCAACAGATGCACCTAAACACTTATTTGACTGTAGTATAGTTACCCCCAATAACCATAGCTCCGATTTCGGAAAACGATCGCTCAAAGCGACCTCGACGTTTCTCCCCTTCAGGAAAGATGAATTGCTCTTCGGGATTCTGGGAATGAACTTATAAAGTTGATGCTGCTTACCGAGACCAAAATAGATGGGTCAAAATTCAAAAACGGCGAGACAAAAATATTGTGATCTAATTAAACGTTAACTCTGAAATTAACAAAACTACCATCCGAGTTAGAGCTGGTCATCCTGATGAGTATCTTTCTAGCGGCTACGAGAATGAGGTTTTATGGCCACTTAGAAATAAATACCTGAGTGAAAACAAAATTATTACTAGGAAAGATTGTAAATCGTTCCATATGGTGAACAATTTTCCAAAGCATGGGTTACAAGCAAAATGTTTTCTTCAAAACTACACTTACAGAACAAGCACATAATACAAAATGTTAAAATTGTTCGTCACCTTCAGTACCTATTACTCTCATTTAGGAGGGGTTAGACCTAAACGAAAAAGGAATGTTGGTTATAAATAACTTAAATACCCCACTTCAGCTGACAAATAAATTCTTTATAATGTCCATAAGTCGGTTAGGATGGTATGAGGTGGAATCAATCCAGATTTATTCATATGCATATAATCATTCTTAGCTTAACTTCCACTCAGGTAATTGAAAATCCTTCTAAATCTACAGCTACATTATTACAATCTACTTTCTTAAAAAGTTTAACAAACAGATTTGCCGACATAAAACGAAGTGAAATAAAGACAAAAAAATTAAGACAAATTAAGAAGCCTTAAAATTTGGGGGGAAAACAAAGAATGGGTATACCTCCACCACCAGGTCAACAATCGTATTGCTTCTTGACACCAAGGCTACCTTCGATTCGTTGGACAGAACTGTTCTCTAGGATTGTCTATTGAAGAGTGTCTGAGAAATTTATTAACATCTTAAAAGCCCTATATACAAACACCTCAAGCAGAGTGAAGGCATACAACCATCTCTCTCCATTGTTCCATTCAAGCAGTGGGGTTAGGCAGAGTTGTCCAATATCACCATTCCTTTTCAACTTTGCCAACGACGACATTCTGGGGACAGCTCTGATGGATGTAAGTAATGGCGGTGTGGATCTATTCACTGAAGAAAGACTTCTCGACTTTCAGTATACGGATGATATTGTCTTACTATGTGATCATACCCAAGCCGTGCAATCCTCGCTTTATCAGTTGGCAAGTAGTGTCCGTAAGTATGGTAAGTGCTTCAAACCTCCTATGTGCAAAGTACTTTTACAAGACTGGCAGGACCCTGAAGCCGCGCTCACCCTGGGCAGTGAGCAGATAGAAGTAGCCGAGAAGTTCGTGTATCTAGGTAACTGCATAAGTGCGAGTGGTTGCGCAAGTGATGAGATCAATGCACGTATAGTGAAAGCCAGAGCGGCTTATGCCAATCTGGTCCATCTTTGGTGCCTTCGTGATGTTAGTCTGACTAAAAAGTCGGATCTACAACGCGTTGGTGAGAGCAGTTCTGCTCTATGCTTGTGAAATCTGGTCTCTCCGAGTCGAGGATGTTAGACAACTCTCTGTATTTGATCATCGTTTTCAACGAAGGGTTGATGACATTTAGTGGCAATACTATGTTATTGGTGCAGAAATTCAGCATCATGTGTTCGGGCACAGAGACGATAATCCAATTGGTGTCACTATCTTGAAACATCGACTTCGGTGGCTTTGACATGTTCTTCGAGAGTCGTACCAGAGAATTCCACGTCGTGCATTACTTGACGACACTGGGACTGGTCATAAAATGCAGAGAGGTGGTCAGTGTATGACATGGTGTCATGGTACGAACGAACGCTGTACGTGACTGGCTCCTGTTTGTCCTTCACGAATCTCTGGTTGGGATCCTAGAGATGGTGCAACACAGTGGCTAGAGACGTTGTCAGATATGGCTCAGAATAAAAGCCCGTGGCGACTCTGCTGTAACTATTTTACTTTCTTCATAAAAAATGACGTGAGTGGAAGAATTCTCTGCGGCTGTACCTTTGCTATTTGAACTGGCCCTCCCATTATTGTTATTTTACCATCATACAATGATCTCTGTTCATTGTTGTACTTCTTTTTTCTTATACGCACCTTACATTCTTTATATCTTCACATTCATTATTGTGTGGCGCCTATATATATGGTGCCCCTTTGTATCAATATTTATGTGTTCAAATAAATAAATAATAAGATTGCAAACGATTCTGAGTCATGCCATTCGGTTTCTAACCATCGGTTACGATAGTCATGCGGACCCCAACCAAGTGGTCCACACTTGTTACCATAGTTCAGTCCAATTGTCAGTGAGTTCATAAACTTGTGTCATGTTTTGGTTTAGCCACCCTTAACTTTTCTCCACCCTACTCCTACACCAGACAATACCTTTGGAAATAAGTGACGGTTAGTTATACGCAACATTCAACACCATCAGTCTAATCTCCATCCCTATCTAATACTAAAGTATTAGATAACCCGCCAGACATCAGCACTGACAAGGCTTCCAAATAAAAAGGTTGACACGCCAAGCTTTACCTTAGGCGGTGATGAAGACCAGTCCTAAAGCAACACTTAGCATTTGGAGGATGAGAATTCCATCCCAAACACGCTTGTGTTGTTGTCTAAGGTAGTCAGAGCCTTCACCAAACAGAAACTAAAAACGCAGAACGGGAGGCGATAATAATTGACGTGATGAAAAGTCCACATGCATGTCTGGGTGCACTGCCTTGCCAAGAGTACAGGTTAGTGCAAGCAATAAGAATCTCGTCATAAAATACTAGTGTGACCCCTAACACCTTCAAATCATATAAACTATATGAAAACGCAACCATAAAAGAGAAACATTGTAGTCAATTTTACTTAGCACTAACCAATATAGTACAAAAAATCAGAAGTATGAATATAGTTCAGATTGTTATATACAAAATGCTATAGATAACCAATGACTAAGAATAAGTGAATCTGAACTATTGCGATTTCGCGCTACATCAAAATAAAACTGCAACATCATTAGTTCTATTTTTCTAGAGATACCATCTCAATTTTACGCTTTTATACACCTCTGATATTTATTCGGTGGTCCTGTGAACAAATATCGTCCTTCGATCTGATCGATCACATATTACGATTTGTAAACTTAGTGATCAGACTGTTGTTACATAGGTTCTATCATCCTACTAAGGAACGTAAAGCATTTTACGAATACATATGTATTCGAAGGTTTCCAATAGCAATGGAAACTTTATGAAAAAAACTAAAAGGGAAACTCGCTAACTCAAGCATGGCCTGAATCTGAAATAATTAAATGTCAAGAAAGGAGCTATATGCACTAAACTAAATGTCATTTAGGCATAGCAATAACTCTTCAGTAATAAGGATAGGTCAATTGATCCATATTAATTCTTACTAAATGAACTTGAAAGGACTACCTTAGCCTGATTTACTAACTAGCAAACACATTCTCGTTTCCATAGTGGTGGACAATGCACAACAAAGTCATGAAAACAAGATACACATCAACCTCACGTTGGAACAAAGTTAAAAGTAATTCATTTGAAGGGACAATGTCCAATATGTACATGTCACGTTACTACAGATCAGTCAAATTTTCTCTCGCCTGTATTATTGCTTAAGTATTTTTTAGATCTTAAGTGATATCTAATGTTGTGTTAGCTGTTGTTTTATCAATATAGTCCCGATAAATCTAATGATGAAAAGAGAGGTGAGTGGCAGAGTTTCTAATGACAATTGTTCGGACACTGGAAAGTCACTCATTACCTTAATGCCTGTCAAAAGGTAATGAAAGGTAAGATAAAGCATTAACTTTGCTGACGGTCGGATTTTATTGGTCTGACATCATGATGAGAAGGTACAGACGTCGGTCGCGAACTCGAATCCATATGCATGACGCCAGGATCAAGCACAAAGGCAAGTTGAAGCTGACCATTCCACTTGTGGACTGTTTTGATCATACAAAAACGTGTAAAGGCCAGGGACTATCAACTTGGAAAACCTTGTATAGGTAGGCTACCTGTCCATTCACATGAGGCTCATAAAGACGAACAGGAAAGAAGAACTCACGTGTTTCAAACTGAAAGCATGAACTGCTTATACATGAGCACCGTGAGTTTGCCAGATAAAATGGATGGGCTACGTGAACTTGGCAATGCTAATGATGGTCATGTCATAGAAAAATCTGAGACTTTGATATCTCAGTTTACAGACCAGGAGCTAGTGATACTTGGTACGTCATTGTTTCGCAATGACAGAAAGACAGAAATTGAGGGTGGAGTACCCTTATACTTACGATCACTTCTGGAAGTACATCAAGCGCACAAACAAGAGTTTATCAGTCCCGATGAATTTGTATAGTGCTCTGTAAGATTGTCTACCACCTTGAGATGTTTAGTTGGGGTCATCTACAGGAAGCTCACTGCTGACATCGATTATGATAGTTGTATGCTGGAAGGACTATCCCGCTCTACGCGTCTCGGATTCATTCATATTTTGATTCTAGAGGACTTCAATCTTTCTAAAGTTAATTTCGCGGAACATACATATACTGAAGGTGAAAAATCAACCGAAGCCTGGTTCTTCCATCTCATTGAGGATCTGGTGTTATACGAAAATGTGAAGTCGGCAACTAGGTGGTGAAACAGTCAGACACCATCGCGCTTAGACTAGGTATTTACAAACGATGAATCCCTAGTTGACAACCTCTCAATTCTGGCTCACCTGAATGTGTTAGCTCCACAGAACTATCTAAAACAGATGGATCGGGATGTTCACGCTCAACTTAATGTGGATACTCACTGAAATTTCTCACTGCACACGCACTTATGTACTACAAAGCAGTCTGCTCTTCAAAGGGTACCCAAAATATACAAGCATTCTACAATCATCAAGAACAGCACTCTTCGTCAGGCAGAATACAACCGAACTGATAACAATGGCGTGTTCGAGAAATACAAAAAATATACTGAACAAATGCACGAAGGCTATAAGAGAAGTCAGGCCTCATTACCAGATAAAGCTTATGCATAAATTTGTCTCCAATCCGAAAAACGTATTCCGTTATGCAGCCTCTCTTCGACAAGCCAAAACTGCAGTTTCCCAACAGCTAGGTCCTAATGGCCCAACCAAAAACGACGGCCACGCCGCTAACCTTTTGGATGAACAATACACTTGGACATTTCAACCGATCCACAGCAACTATATTGATGAAAGCCTCATCTGCAACTGCACAGGACCTTCCAAAGTAAACCTGGGCTCTAACTTGGTGTCCCGGAAACCGCAGCACCTAAGAAAAGACACTTATCCTGGCCCAGATATAGTTCATTCTTCTATACTAAGGGAAGCAACTTCAATCCTGGCATCACCGCTTAGCGTGATGTTCTCACACTCGCTAAGTCGAAGAAAAAAACTACCGAAAATTTGGAAGCTGCTCATATCACAACAATTTTCAAAGGAGGTCGACGCAGCGAATCTTCAAGCCACCAACCGGTGGCTCTTCTCTCTATACCTTCAAAAATCATGGAGTCCCTGATATTCGATGGTATATATGATCATTTACTGTCCTTAAATTTCTTCTCACCCCAACAGTATAGCTTCAGGAAGAGCCGTTCTTGTATAGCCAATCGCTGACTGCAGTGGACAGATCAACAAGCAACCTTGGTCTCAAGGGGGAAGGTTGACATCATTTACCTTGACTTCTCAAAAGCTTTGGATAGAGTCAACCATGTATGTCGTATCAATAAGCTCAAACGATTGGGTATCAGATCACATCCTATGATTGGCTCACTTTATATCTGAAAAATCGACATTTTAAGGTCAGGGTTAACTTCATGTATTGATCATGAGGGAGTGGATGAAACTGACTACCAGGACATCAAGATTTCTAATACGCTACTTAGTTTTCCTAATTCGTTTCTTACTGAAAGTCATATTGGCAGGCGTCTGATTAATGATAATACCTGTTCTCGTGAAGACATGGTAAACAATTCATCGAAGAATCTTAAGGTAATAAACATATGTGGACACAAGTCTGGCAAGCGTTTGTTATATGGTAAACGTTATCTAAGTAATTTATGAGCACTTCATCATATTACATGCTTCGAGTGTCGTGAAACGGGACACACGAAGGCGGTTTGTAAAACTACTGTTCATTTCGCCTCTAGACATGATAAACCCTGTAGTTCATATTTTATTAAGCTGGGTGTTTTAATGATCATTCACCTTTATCCACAATTTAGTAATATAATTTCTATATTCAGAAGCAATTATATACTTCATTTGGTTCATTATTTATGACAGAGACAGTATCAAATCCACTATTTCGTCAAAGAACTTAAAATCCTTAAATTCTAACACTGTAATACGGTCTAATGGAGTCACAGTATTGAGAATTATTTGATACAAGCTGTGTATACGAGAATGTCGTTAATTGCTAATTAGAGATAATACTTCTCCACGAATGCCTTAAGAACTTTTAGTCAGTTTAGCGTGAGCGTCAATAACGCGTTTAAAAAATGTAAAGAAGCTTAAAGCGTAGCTGTTTTTGTTAGTTTCTAAAGACTATTCTGATGTTTTACTTTAAGGTTTAATTGCTGCGTTTGTCAAGTGCAGTGTGAGGATGAGGATTCCGCTCATCGAAACTCAAGCGCACAGTGATATACTTTTTCTTAAAAAACTGGTGATTATTGTGGTCTTTGAGAAACAGTTTGTAGGACAGAATGATTCGTACGCCAAAAAATAATTGAATCGAGTCCGTTTTCTGTAAGGGGTGCTTTTAATGTTACCCTTTTGAAGTCTGGTAGCGAAACCAGTTGAATTTGTGATCTTCCGTCTGTTGAAGCAAACTTCCAAATTCCCTAGATCAATGTTCGTTTTGACATCAATTAACGAAAACCCTCCATTTGGTTTGAGTTGTTTTCCAGATGTATTTTAATAAGTGGTGAACAATACAGTTCGTGACGTAAAAGATGTTGGACTTTATCAAGATTATCTTACTTACGATGAAGTAGCTCATGTTCTATACAGCCTTCTCGTCTCAATTGATAAACGTGCCGTACATATATGTTTTGTACTGGTTTAATCGATTAGTGACAGAACTAAGTCAGTTGTTTTCCAGCTAACACAAGGAACATTCTTCTAAGATTAGGCACGCATTATTTAAACCGAAACATTTTTAAATATATACAATTTTACGGCGTGATAATAAATAATTTGGAATCCATTGTCTGAACTTCAAATTTTTCAAATGTTTGGACGAGAATTGTATGTCTATTCAATTATTGTTAGGTTTACAGTTAATCGGTACTACTTATTTTGAGTAAAATACACAAAATACGATCTCAAAGCAAAATGATTACACTAGTTGTTATGTGTGCTGACTGCGTTGAAGGTACATGAAAACCGTGATAAAATTTGTATTGATTTCTAGTGGTTATTAAGATATTTTAAACCCGCACTGTATATAAACAAACCACAAGTGAAATTACGTACGTGTGGATAGAAAGATGAGTCATGGTTTTGTAATAGTGTTGCTTCACAACCATACGTTTCTTGAAGGCAAATTTAAGATAACCGAGATTTCAATTCAACATGTAACATTTTGAGAAGGTCAAAACTGATAAACATGGTTACACAAAATCGTGATGGAATTACTGGACTATTCCCTTTTCTAACGCAAAGGACACACCGGAAATCCCCCCAAAGTATTTTATAAGGAAGTTCCTGAGTTAATTTTCTCTGTCACATGTTATAACCTTTATTCAGGTCCCTTGTAAATACACTTTACGTTCTTCATTCTTCCTTTTCTGGGCTTTTATTATATGACTTTATCCAAATATCTGCTTTTTCTTACTTAATTTTACTATCATATATTGCAAGACCATTGACAATAAGTTCGTGTTTGACTAAACTTCAAGCTACGGCGTGCTTCAGTGCATGATGGTTGACCTTTAACTGTTCTCTTGGAAAGGCTACTAGAATCCTTGTGGATAGATATCCGGTCCGATATCGTTGGGACTATTTTTATTGATTTTCCGGTAGTGGATCTCTATTTACCAGCTATTTCTGTAGCTGTTTAGCACGCTTCTTTACGCCAAATAAATCTCTGACTATATAGCACACGTTATTCCACTTGAGATATTTGATACTTTTGACATGATTTGTTTTCTTTCTTAAAATTTAACCCTTCATACTGAGCACAGATTCCTTGACTCCGTATAATACACGCCTCTCAGTTGCGCTTCGTAAGTTATACAAGAGAAAGTAGTTTGTCCCAATTAAATAAAATTTAGTCCATTAGTCCCGTATTCAAACGAAATGCTGAAATTTTGGTCGTTACACTTTTCATATAAAATATACAATTTCATCCCTAGACCAGACAGGTTCTTTGGAAAGACTAAATATCATATTGTTGATTACAACCACAGTACCGGTCAGTATAGACGTTGATGTGACTTCCACATAATATTTTATAGACTGGATAGTTCCACCATGACAAATTTATAATTTGAGGATATACTCTATTATTCCAGTAGCCAATATATTTACTGATACCGAACACGACAAATATCCTACAGATCAGCGTGTGGGATAACAGCAAATGAGATTCGGGAGGTAAGCACTAGTGAAAATGACAATAATCTATGAGACCAAAGTTTAGATAATTCAGGTAACGTGTCCATTTTGCTAAAAGTTTAGGATGATGGATTATCATCCAGTCCTAAGTAACAATAGGCACAGTTGTACTGGGCACACAATAAGTGTACACGCTCGGTCATATCTGCACCAGGACAAGTCGGGTCCACCATTAAAGATGCAACAGGTACTTAAAATTTGACACCGATCTTACACGTAACAAGTTACTAACCAAACTATACTAATCCAGTGGAAACAAAAGTCAGAAATGAAAAGGTTGGAAGACCTATTTAGAAAGCTGTCGATATGTAGAGAAGAGTTTGATCTAAGCTGGCCAGAGGTTGCAATAAATTTCTAGCACTGTGTACTCACTCATGATCTAGTGAGAATGCCTGATCGAACACCTTCAACTGGGGTGTGTCCAGTAAAACAGACTTACAGAACTATTTATTTTGGGAATTTATTTACCACTAAATTTCTATGAGTCTGTTCTTTGTTAGAACATTATGTATCATTTTTTAAGTTTTTACTTTTACTTATCATGATATCAATAATAATATATAGTCTCAGACAGTAGTATATTACATGCAATTTCACAGGCAAGATCAAACTGTTACAAATGTTACAGATTTTCCCTTAACAAATTACTCAATTAGGTTGATATGTAGAATTGTGGTCTACTATAATATAAGTGCTGCTTTAATAATAGACCTAATCCTAAATTTGTAGATTTGTCATGATATAACTGCCTAATCTATAAGATCTTACGTGGAAGTCACACCATCGACTACACCAACTCACTGTATCGTACCAACTACCATTACATGGTGTAGAACAAGGTTAGGCTAGAGAAGGAACAATATATTTAGTATGAATAGAAGATATAAGGTAACATTCAACAGGGACCACGCCTACATGGCCGAGCCATGCCATTCGATCAACTCTAATTCATTCAGTTCATTGTTCGCGCCTTCTCCATCGTTAGGTATTTCTTCGCGTTAAATATTGAATATCTATTTTCCGAGTAATCTCATATTCAGCTTTGAGGATTGCGTGGTTATAGTCCAATGCCACTACAGATACTTTGCAGAGAATATTGGTGATATAAACAGACGATTAATTTTCATGCATTAGAATATTAATGTTAACAAAAATCTAATGCTCATTATGAGAGCTGACGCGCCTTGTGGAGGATGCGTTCTGACAAGCAATTGGTTGTCAAGCGAAAATGCAAATGAAGTCCAGCAAAACCATTCGAAGGTGTCAACTTTAACGTGCTTTTTAATAGAGATCACAAATGAATTCCAGAAGTGTTAGCGACAGCGTAAAATGGCCACATGTTCCGCATATGTTTTCGATGGTTTACCACGAATATTCTGGGAAAATGTTCATGACTAGTGAAGTTTAGTCATTTGTGATAAATGATTGAGGTTTGACTACCTAGACTCTTTTTCTTTTACTAGGTCAATTTTTAAGCAAGTATATTTCAAGAGATTAAGTAAAGCAAACTAAATATGGCGTTGAATGGATAAGGAACCGTACGTGATTTAAAAAGGCTGAGAGCTTGGAGTTGTGTATTTCTAAATTTCAGCAAGAAAACAGTGTTCGAATATCAACTGCCTTTTTTGTCCAAATTAATATAACTGGAGTATATTGTTGTAACATACGTAGCGTCGTGAGTCGACTCCTATTTAACATAATCGCACAGTTTCGCTTGTAGTACGATTTCTAAATGGAAAGTTAAACCAATTGAAAGTTATGTATATGAAACAAAGAGGTACTTGGCGTAGGAAATTTACGACAATACGACTGGTTGGTTAAATCGCACGAAATCACAAACGTTTCTGGATTACAGATACGATTGAATTCAGGTTATATCCCTTCCATCATGTTAACTGGTTACTAACGCTACCGCCCATCTTTATTGTCTTCATAATTTCACATATTTTTTATATCCTATTTTTATATCTTCATCTTAACGGAAGATATACCTAACTTGTTTAGGATCAAGACTCTTTCGTCTCCCACCCCTCGACTCATGCCATTCTGGTTCAACAATATAGAGGTCTGGTCCTGCTACGCAGAAGTTTGCTTTCACGAGCACGGCATGATAGTAGTCAAAGTAGTCAAAGCACTACAGTGCGATTTCAACGCCTAGTATGTTCAACAGTGATGTCTCAGAAACTTAAGAAACTTTAAAAAGCCCATTTCTAAGCGTGGAGATCCAACCGACTGAAATAAGTTAGGTCAACTCTACAACATGGCTAAGAAACGATAATGTTGCCACGAATATAAAGGCTCATTAGTCAACAGATTTTTGGCAAGAGCCTGATTACAAAGGTTTTTTTGATTAGGCTTCCCCAACAGGTGGAGTTAGTGTTTGTCTCGTTTCAAAATAGCGCCGTAGACGGGCTGACTATATCTGACGACCAAATTCTGTAGATCTTCAGAACCCCAACGCCCAGATTTGCCCTTTCAAAAACGCCCAGAATGACACAAAAAGGCATCGCAGATCTCTGTCGTTTTCTCACTTGTATTCTTATATTGTTCATAATCGAAGACGCTCCCAAACTCTTTGAAGAAGCTCGGTACAAAAAAATTGTCTCTATACCATCAGATGCAGCAACAGTAGCCAGCGGACATCACTGATATGATGACGAAAGTTCCTTACTGCGTCGATGGTGGCGCGAAAGTGAGAGTTCTTCCTAAAACTTCCAACGACCAATGGCATGAATCAGTTTTTGACACACAGGCGGGAAATGGAAAATAGATTGGTACATACGGTAAGTGTCACGTGCACCCTAACGTCAGTTTTCAAGAACGTATACACTGCCCGTGTTCTCAAACTTGACGAATAGTAAATATGTGGTCGATGCGGCCATGACCATGTCTGAAGCCAGCCTGATTTCTTGTGTTTGCAGTACACAGGTAGTGTACTGAACGATATCTTCCGTTAACTAGGTGTTCGTAAAACGATAAATGTGAGTGCAAATCGTGAGAGTTTAAGTTTTAGCCCATGAGAGTATAATTTCCAACCCATCTCTATAAAAATGGTATTAATTTTTGATCCGTTTGCATAAAGACAACCGTGAGAAAACAACACTATTTGTGTAAATAGTTATTAACAAGGTTACCTACTACTTTAGTGCTTAGTTTCATTGCTTAAATCGATCACATTACGAGATTGTCAAATCGTAGCAAAGTATTACGGAGATGTCAAGAAACCAATTATGCATAGCTACTTTTAGTTTTGATTGAGGGATTAGTTACGAGAAATAAAATAGGTCGTGCTTCTTCATATATCGAAAGGTTTTGATGGTTCAGAATGCCTTCACTGTTGTTGATTCGGAAATTTTAGAAATCTAAAATACAACAAAACATTGAGTGATGTCAATGAAACTGAGCTTAATGATTATATTACAAGTCAAGTTGTGGCAATACTCGTTAGCTTGGTGCACAATTATTAGATCTTATATATTATAATGAAGAAGATACGTCAAATCATTAACACATTACAGCTTCTGGTGAGTATGACCATGTGATATTAGTTTTCCGTTTAGATATTGCTGTAAACAACGAATTAACCCCAAGCATAAGAGAAAATAAAACAAATAAAAAAGAAATTAAACACTTAATAACTGCAGTATACTAATAAATCGAACTGGAATATTCCGAAGAGGTTGCTTTGCAGATCAAAGGAAGTTGTACTTCCAAGACCCATCACAGCATACATGACAAATGATACCACGCAAAACAAAAACGTTAAACGCCATAATTCAACAAAGCGGCTTCTACTCGTTTCCACCAGATGGAAGAAGCAAAAGATGGTTTATAAGGAGCCAATGGAAACAAGTCTCAATAATGAAAGAAAATCTACAAGTCAGTATAACAAAACGTTCATTATGGAGTCCTATAAAGTGCCCTACAACATGAGTAAAGAAAAATAGAAAGCATGCCACAATAGTAAGGAGGTAAAACCACAATGTTACAACCGAATTTGAGACCCGATAAAAGGAAAATTAAAATACAAGATGAATTGTTACACATAATCCCTAAAACTAAAGGTATACGAGTAAGACTATAAATAACAACGCTGATAACCGAGAGACCGGGAATCTCACATTGAGAATTCAGTCCGAATAAAAATGTACTGTCATTGAACCTACAAACTGTCACCTATCAAGTTCAAATAGAGAAGTTGTGACAAATTTCGTAACTACTAGTTTAATTATCTAGATAAAAATATGATTATCTCGAAAAACTAAAAGCACAAGAAATTTGGTGTGTTCTCAAAAATCAAAAGCAACAAAGGGTATCGGTTGACCGTAAGTCGTCTGGATGAAAAGTTCCTAGTGGGATCTCCCGTGGTAGTTTGGGGACCAGTGTTATTGTCTCTATATGCAAATGACCTTCTCAGTCTTCTATTATTATCGATCTTGTTGCACACAGAGAATATCAAAATACGGAGAGCGATACAATACTAAGAGGACAGTTCATAGCCACAGAAAATCGTATAGAAACGATTTGAATGATTTAAAATTCGGTACTTGCAGCTAAACGTTTCCAAATGTGTTGTGATGTATATTGGTCACCAGGGTACAAATACATACATAGAGAACAACGTCGAGCTACCCGTTGTTCAGACAATAAATGATGCAGGAGTCAATATCACCCAATATTTGAAGACTACTGAGCACTGCCATGCAATATATGGTAAATGTCTTTAAAACTTATAGCCGTTACGTAGAGCTTCCATTCCTGACTTTGTCGTGTTCACTTGATAAAAACTGAAGTATTGCATACAAGCATTTAGCTCTTGCCTAAACACACAGAGAGCTATCGCAAAAGGTTTAAAGAAATGTATATAAGCTAATACCTGGAACCCGACCAACAATGAAAGAAACCATCAAATTCATTAAACAAATCAAGAACTGCAGAGCACCAGACAATTACTAGCTAAAGCACTGAAGTTAGAAACATAAGCAAGTGATAGAACTACGGCGGAAATGCACTGATGTTAGTGGCATTCCAAAGTTTTTTATGGATTGTTCCCGATCCGAATGAAAATTTAAGCGCTCTATCTCGACTTTAAAAAGTTGGCTCACGTAGAGATAGTATATGCGGAGTAAAATGCGACATTGTCGAGAATTATTGAACACTTGATCGAATAAAACTTAACGTTACACACCAACTTTCTTAATTATGGGAAGGCATTCGAAAATGCGTATAGAGAAGGCTTGTGTAATCGTGGACACTATGGAGTATACGAGAATGCCGTCACTAAGATATGGAGCTCCTAAGATCAACTGAAGTTGAAAGTTATGCACGGTTGGCAGTTGACCGATACACTTCAGTTGAAGACTGGTGTTATACAAGATCGCATACTCTCTCCTTCCAGTTGTTGACTACTAGATTATTAAGACTATCACATCTAATAAGATGTATGGGTTAGGGATAATTAGGAATTGGCTAAACGCACAGAGAGCTATTTTAAAAATCACGAATAAATTTGTCTCAGGAGCCTCGACAGTCCCGTGTGACGAGAGGCTTGCGTGTCTTTACTTTCTTTGTCTTCGAGAAGAGAAACTCTATAGTGACATTCCAAAATAGTTAGCAAGCCCAGAACCAATTACCTGTTAACTAAATCTGCAATATCACATCGAACTGTCAACCAGTGGAACTCGTGGTTAAATCCCCATCTATCAACGGGTTACGAAGGTTGAATCGACTAACATATTCCTATTATTAGAACCAGAACAGGCTATCCAGACTCCGGTCCTTTGAAAACCAAAAGTTATGGTACCTAACGCTTATGTGCATTGGTTGAAATCATCACCCGACCGAAGCTGCTACCTTGACGCGATGGTAGGGCTTGCCTATCGTGATGACCCAACAGAGCTATATTGGCTGGAACATATGTTCCTGTAGGTTCTACCATGCCAGTCAGGTCGATTGGAGAACGGTAAGAATAAAAGCAGCAACTCAAGGTCTGAGGGCGAAGTCACACTGCTGACTGTAGAGGGGTGTGACAGCTGTAAGGTGTTTCCCTCGGACAACCAGCATCTGCAGCGATGCTGCCTTCCCATAAGGAAGGGTGGGGTTAGAAAAGGTCGACCCTAAAAATGTCATACCTCACGGATTTCCGTCTCCAGCGTTAAGGCCCTATGAAGAACGGAGCTAACACATTAAAAACTTTCCACGAAAAGGCCGTGCGCGACCGGCTTCAAGCAGTTGTCCCTCGGGTTCTGAAGTCACGCTCCCAGGTCGTCAAGACCAACACTGATCCAATTTCCTTTTCAGGTTCCTCAAGAAATACCCTTCCACGGTGTGGGCAGCCGGGAAGTGATATCAGACCTCATACCCGTAACAGCACACGAGACCAAGTTGATCACATTCAAATCCTTTCTACACCTACTAATACCTCTCTCATCTCCATGACTAACCCCCCCCCCAACGTCTCTTTATCACCTCGCACAGCTAGGGCAAACGATCCGAGTACGTGGATCGCTATTCTTGGTCTCCTGAAACCGAGTAGCGTCATTCATCTGACCTCACCATGCCAAAATAAAGAACCGACTCGATTCAAAATTCGTGTATCTGGAAGCCCTGATTCTGCTTCCCGTGACCTTGCTAATACTGAACCATCCTAAAAAATCTCAGTAGTAAACTAGTCAGAGCCTGCTGCTCTCCCTCGTTTCAGATTTTCTATTGCTTGTTCAACTTCATAGAGTCGGAGGACCTACATTAACTTGCCATTCAGGTTGACCGGAGATCGTGGGAAAACGAAGTGTGGCTGAAGGCCAGTTGAACTGACCCCTGAAGTGTTATGCCCATCGATCCAATCTCCTGAATTGAGAATGTATAATATGTCCATCTTTCTCTGAGAGTGTTTCACTAACAGTCGGGTTCCCGATACCGGTTTCCCTAACGAGTCTGAACAATTGTTTGCTATTACCTATTGCCGCTGCCTTTTCCATCTCTCTTGCTTTCGCTACTCACCACTGTTCGCGATAATTACGTAGGCTCCTTGTCAGCTTGCGCTGACTCAGCTCGTTATGTTCAGATCCAGATGGAATGAGTTTTCGAGCATCTATCAGTGCGATAGATGCTGCTGAGATCCAGTGTTGCTCCCTAACTTTCTGATTTACCTTACTAGCAGATATCACTGCTGTTTCCACAGCTTTTCGGATATCGTTCCATGCTGCCTCGGGATGGGCATCACATACATGGCTGCCTAACTATTTTTCAAGTTGTTCTTGAAATATACTCTTAGTTTGACTATCATTAAACAGGACCCTAAGAGGTTTACTTGCAGCCTCTTTCTTACGTCCAGTAAAACGCAGGCAAATACGTGCTCGCACTAGAGCATGATCTGAATCTAAGCATGTGCTCCAGAATGAGCGACAGTCTTCTATCGAGCCCCTCCATCGGTGGCTGATAGCAATGTGATCTATTCGGGTCCAACGTTGGGACGAATTCGGGGGTCGCCATGTTAAAAGATGTTTTTCCTTATGCTTAAAGTTAGTATTTGCAAGGAACAGGCGGTTATCTGAGCATAGCTGCAACAAACGGTCGCCATTATCTGTTCTTTGGGCCACGTTGTTACTGACTGACTGGAATCATCGCAATACATGAAGATAGTCGGATGAAATTATCAAGAAAGAGTAGCGGAAACGGCATCAATGCCAGCAGCAACACAAAAATTTGGCATAAACAATAAATCGAAGAAATAAAAAAAACCCAACCTTAAAACTCAAGATTTAAGAGAAGTGAAACAGTTGATGCATCTGTGTCATTGAGATCAATTCTGAACCATATCATCCAAATTCTCTATGTATTTATGATACCATTATTACGGAACAATTACTGCAAAAGTATGCCAGTGAAGAATTGTAATGTTGGTTGGAGGATCAGGACTGGATAACAGAGCATCTTGGTTTTGGTTGCATACAATAATTTGTGAGTTTCACAATGGTATGAAAGCGCGATTGATAAACTAGGTAAGAGTGACTAGTGTCAGTGTGCTGTAATCATAGGACGGATTTGTTCGAAAGCCAGATAAAAACGAGCTCGGATATAAAAGACAGTAAACTATCCGGTTAGGAAAGGATCAACATCTAGAAACCAATCATACATTAGAACTGCTTGAGCACAAACAGCTAGTAAACGTTCTTTATGGAGAAAAGGAATAATTATCTTTTGGCCTTAAAACACATCTCCAATGGACATAACCTACGTGATATTACGATAAATCCATATTACATCGGACATCAAATAGCGTTGACATAAGAATAAAAATAAACAAATAAGTCATATTGAAACATATTCCACACAAAATTTCAGTACCAGAAAAACATGGATCTTATTCAAACAAAAATACATGGGTACATGATATTCACCGTATCCGTTACAAGATTAAGGAACAAAAGACATGGGAAAAATGTAAGTAGTTAATTCATAATGATTTGTATAGAACTAAATATAAAGTGTTAGTGCGAAGGATATGAATTTTCTAAAGAAACATTTATTTATCTATGAATCTCACTAAATATTTCAGTAGAAATAAAGGCGTAATATTATATTATGAGCACGCTTCTTCGTACAACAAATGTAATTTATCTGAAAATGTTTCCCGTAGTCGAGATCTCACCAATTTCAAATTCGAGGTGAGCAAACCATTTTCCACAGTGAATGGAAACGAAGAAAGGTGAACACGTTTAATCTGAAAGGAATTAATATCAAGCAGTTCATTTATTTATATAAGTAACAACGAATATTGAATGACTGTATGTGTAATATAAATCGTAGACTGTTTCGCACACACAGTGCACCATTTTATTTCCCAAGTTCATTATATCAAAAATTCTGTTGAAACAAATAAATGGATAATGATTCAGTAAAAACCCTACAAACAAAGGTGAAGAACAGAAACACTATTGAATCTATATACATAGATTGCATGTGACTTACTAAACCATGTAACATTTCATGGAGAAGCATAGGCCGCTCACCAGCACTCTCCACCCAACTCTGTCCTGGGCAATCCTTTCCGATTTTTATTTATCATTTCCATATCTGCTTCCAGTTCTCGGAGCAGTGTGTTCTTTGGCCATCCTCTTTTCCGTTTCCTTTGAGGATTACAAATTAGCGCTTGTTTAGTGATGCAGTTTGGTGATTTCCTCAATGGGTGTCCTATCAACCACCGACGTCTTTTCCTGATTTTCTCTTCAGTTGAAAGTTGGTTTGTTCTCTCCCACAGTAGACTGTTGCTGATGGTATCCTGCCAACAGGCATTCAGTATCTTACATAGACAGTTGTTTATAAATACCTGTACATTTTGATTATGGTTGTGGTAGTTCTCCAAGTTTCAACCCCTTACAGTAGAACTATCTTGACGTCCGTATTGAAGATTCTGACTTTGATGTTGGCTCACTGTTGTTTTGAGCTCCATATGTTCTTCAGTTGTGGGAATCCTTCACATGCTTTGCCAATCTTTACCTTTACGTCAGTGATTGGCTTGCCTTCTTTGTCGTTGACCGGTCTCTCTGGTTTACAATATCTCCCTGCTAGTTTCTTCGTTGTATCATGTGGTTGTTTCATATTACCTTCTCTTGCAACTTTTTACACTGTCGTTGCTAGTTCTTCCGCGTATTTCTGCTTGTCGACACTAATGATCTTCTTCACTTGCTTGTTTACTTTTATGTATTCCGCTTGTGCCTTAACTGTCTCTGTTTCTTGTTCGGCTGCTCTTAATTGCTATCTTCTTGTTCTTTCTTTCCTTCTTGAATATTGTGTGGGGTTTCGATAGTGATCAGTTCCTTATGATGTTTCTTGCGAACCAGCACCTCCTGACATGCTGAAGTTAGTGCTTCTTTGATCCCTTTCTAATCGTCCTCCATAGTAGCTTGTTGTTGAGAGTTATCTTTAATTCGTTGAGTTTATCAGTATGTCGAATGAAGACTGTATTGAACTTTTGTAATGCTGTTCCCCCAGCTGTCCAATGCTTCCTTAACTTCAGTTTTATCTTGGCCACAACCAGGTGGTGATAAGAAGCTATGTCAGCTCCTCTCATGGTTCTCACATCTTCCATTGACCTTGCGAATTTTTTATTGATACAAATATGATCTATTTGGTTCTCTGTGGTGTGGTCCGGTGAGACCCATGTTGCTTTGTGTATGCGTTTGTTTGGGAATATTGTGCCACCTATAACTAATTTGTTGAATGCACATAGATTTGCAAATCCCTTGCCATTCTCGTTCCTTTCTCATAGTCCATGTCGTCCCATGATATCTTCATCATCGTTGGTGTTTATCCCGACTTTGGCGTTTAGATCTGCCATCAGGATGGTCAGGTCTTTTCCTGAGCAGCCTCTCGTAGAACTGATCTTTATCGTCGTCATTGCTATCATTAGTGTGTGCATCACATTGGATAACATTCATTGTAATTCCCGCCTTCTTTGTTTTGAATGATGCTTTGATGATCCTGGGTCCATGAGATTCCCATCCTATAAGTGTGTTTCGTGATTCTTTGGACAGCATCAGAGCAACTCCCTGAGTGTGTGGAGCATTTTCCTCTTCGTGACCGGAGTACAGCAACATCTCTCACGTATCTATGCCTTTGCTGTCCAGCTTGGGTCCAATGGGTTTCGCTGATTCCGAGAACCACCAAATTGTATCTCCTCATTTCCGTTGCTATTTGACTGATGCTTCCGGTCTCCTACATAGTCCGGACGTTCCATGTACCTATAAAAATTGTTGCTCTGGTTGTTAGAAGGGGCGTCAGCCTTGCGACTTACGAAGAATTTCGGCTTTCTTCATGAGGCGTCATCATTCTTCCTTCAACTCCCAGGGCAGAGTCTAAATGGTTGGTTTGTTTATTCTAGTTAGCGTTTTTTAGCAATGTTGTTTTCTGCGGGGTGGGGTTGCCGACCTCATGCCTAACACTCCTTCTTCACCCGGTCATGTGACCTGACTTATCCACAGAAGAGCTATAGGCAGAGTTGGACTGAACGTTAGAGTATCTTCAGTTAAAAAATTCCGTAAAATGTCTATAGGTACAATAGTTCCAAACAAGTATTCAGGATATTCCTTGTTCACTTTAGCCGGTTTCATTTAATATACATCCGCGTGATTTGATTAATATTTCTGTCTATAGTTCTTTCGTTTGAAAAATAATACAGTGGAAACTACTGTACCGTACAGTTTAAATGCTTTACTCAAGCCTGTTACTTAAGATAAATTAATCTATTCCTTCGGTGAAAGGGGCATTGAGAAGCGAGATCACATTATAACTTCTCACTTCAGTAGTCGGGAATAAATCGACTAGATTATATAAGTTCAGATCTGTTTGTATCTCTATGTCAAACAATACACGTACAAATCTACATATTCAAAGTAATCATCACGTTGGTTTATTTGCAGGATTACCAGCAATTACTGAACACAAGAAAGCAGAAATCTAACCGAATATTATACTAGAGACTGAAAAAACTGTCGATTATTGCTTATTTACAGCGTTCGCTGATCTAACATCATAATAAATAAAATAAATTGACTTTTTTTTCCTGAGGAGACTTACTAGATGCACTACTTGAAATTAAAGGTAAACAAAACTAACTTTGCTCTGTAACCCCTATACCGATTACAATCGCTAGCACTGTTTCTAGTGAAATAGGTTGACGCTGAAAGCACCCTGTAATTCTTTGGAAAACGCTTCAGAAGATGGAGAACGTCCCAAAAAGCTTCAAAAACGAATGTTCGTTAAAAACTACCAAAAGGTTAGAAAAGAATGCATTACGCTCACTTAAATCTGACCGAAAGATTACCACATAAAATATCAACTTTAACATCATTTACCCAAACCTTTTTTGCGTATAATCTAAACCTCAAAAAAACTGCTTTCATAATCCACGCATTATTTTGACCCAGAGTTTGAGAATCAAAGATCTTAGGTTAATAGCTAAAGCAGTACGAGTACAATACAATACATAAAATTTTTACTGAAATAGCAAACGAGCAAAAGACCAAAACCTCTGAAAAAACTGTTGCAAAAATCTTACTATCTCAAATCCTTTTAGTCCTCTTTTCCTTCCTAAATTTTCTAATTCTGAAACAACAATTTTACGTGCTGCAGGCTGTGAACATAGTGTTGAAGTATCTACTATTGGAATAGAATCATTGAAATTGTATTTAGACACCTCAGTCTCTTTTTTATTACCGTTCAATAACAATGGGTCATTTAAATTCGCCTTAGCCACTATGCGCTTAGTCAACTCTTTGATATTTGGTACAACTATAGCTACTGGAAAATCGTTAAGTGAATTGCCATCAACAAAGATTTGCTCAACTAGTGGACTGAGTTGGTAGATATTTTCCAATCTTTCTGGTGCAATATACTCGCCTTGTGAGAGTTTAAATATGTTTTTACACCTGTCGACAATTTTTAAACAACCTTCCTAGAATTTAGAAAAACAAAAAAACAGATCACATAGGTAAACAAAAAGATGGAAATGTAAAAAGAAAACCTGCAATATACAGAGTATGAAGTCAATAACCAAAAGATACATGAACAACGATGAATAAATAAATGAATATTCCAAATAGCTTGATGAAGACTAGAATCAGTAAAATGATTTCGAAAGCGTAGTTTAATTATCTAGATAAAAATATGATTATCTCGAAAAACTAAAAGCACAAGAAATTTGGTGTGTTCTCAAAAATCAAAAGCAACAAAGGGTATCGGTTGACCGTAAGTCGTCTGGATGAAAAGTTCCTAGTGGGATCTCCCGTGGTAGTTTGGGGACCAGTGTTATTGTCTCTATATGCAAATGACCTTCTCAGTCTTCTATTATTATCGATCTTGTTGCACACCGAGAATATCAAAATACGGAGAGCGATACAATACTAAGAGGACAGTTCATAGCCACAGAAAATCGTATAGAAACGATTTGAATGATTTAAAATTCGGTACTTGCAGCTAAACGTTTCCAAATGTGTTGTGATGTATATTGGTCACCAGGGTACAAATACATACATAGAGAACAACGTCGAGCTACCCGTTGTTCAGACAATAAATGATGCAGGAGTCAATATCACCCAATATTTGAAGACTACTGAGCACTGCCATGCAATATATGGTAAATGTCTTTAAAACTTATAGCCGTTACGTAGAGCTTCCATTCCTGACTTTGTCGTGTTCACTTGATAAAAACTGAAGTATTGCATACAAGCATTTAGCTCTTGCCTAAACACACAGAGAGCTATCGCAAAAGGTTTAAAGAAATGTATATAAGCTAATACCTGGAACCCGACCAACAATGAAAGAAACCATCAAATTCATTAAACAAATCAAGAACTGCAGAGCACCAGACAATTACTAGCTAAAGCACTGAAGTTAGAAACATAAGCAACTGTAAAGACGCCTCACTTTCCTTTCACAAAGATTTGGGATGAAGAAAAATTCATATAAAACCGGAGAAATCCGTTTATTAGATGCGGGTGATGTTAGGAAGTGATAGAACTACGGCGGAACTGCACTGATTTACACCAAAAAAATATATGGCCTCGGAGATCGGAGGTAGGAATCACGCAATCAGTAATAACCGGATAAGTGTCTAGGGTAAAAACTGACTGGAGGTTCCTGTTTAGTAGTCTATCATATACAGTGGTAACAGGCTCAACTAAGTAAATTAAAAGACATTAGATATGAAATTATGTTCGTAAGAATCTGAGCTACTGAAATTTTAACGTTTTATCCGGTAATGTGGGTTTGAACGTCTTTAACGTCATAGTAAAAGATAAATAAGACCAAAAAGAATTGCGCACAAAACGCTTATTCAACCATGTTCAAATGTTGATTTTGGATTTAGTGAGAATGTAAATCACTACATCAAATGTGTACAGTATGCTTCAAGTGAAGGTATATGTATGTTATTAAAATTCAGTGATAAAAAGAAGTGTTAAGTTACAACTAGGGCTATATTGATCATTGCGTTTAATATTTGAGTAAGGTGGGTCCAACCTTAGTGTATGTAAATCGAATGAATTAGATTTTATGTTGCATAGTTAAATAAAAGCAACTGGGGATAAATTCAAACAATAGTCAATTAAAGTTACACTTATGCCACTGATGATTATCATGTTACTGGTGGGAGTGGAATTTGAAGACGACAATATTTTTGGTTCAGTAATCAACAATTTCCAGTCTACAGGATATCAAAAGCCAATTTCAAAGCTTATAAGCCACATGGTTCAGTACTGGGTCGTCCCAAACAGTTAAAAAGTCATAGGTAAAGCCTACTTGCTTGTGGATATTCATCAACTAAATATACCTGGGAGTATGTGGTGCGCTTGGGATTAAAAGTTTTATGAGTCATGGATCCAATAAAAGCCTTTACTATGGTCTCTAGTTAGTATCACTTCCCGTTAACTAATTAATAAATTGTATGGTGATAGTAATTGTAACAATTGCATCGTCGCGAACTGCACTTGATTTAGCTATATAAGAATAACTCAACAAGAATTATTTGGATCAAGGACAATAAAGGATTAGTACGCTGTTAATATGCAACTGAACTCATTTTTCCCCAGACAATAACGAGTTTTGATTGTTTTGGAAAACTAAAGTCAATCTAAGTATAACTAGCGGTCTATGAAAGATGATAGGTTCGGTACAAAGATAAACCACTAGACTAAAAATCCTCTTATAATTCAGAGAACATACTTTTGTCCAACTACCAATGTCACCAGTATGCAGCCATCCATCTTTGTCAATGAGTTGTTTTGTGCTTTCTTCATCGCTGTAATACCCTTGAGTACAATTTAGGCCTTTAACACATACCTGTATAATTGATAGGAAGAGAAATGAAATAAAGAAGAAACTATAAGTGAACTAACATCTGATATTTAGTCTTAATAAGTAAGTGTTTCAGCACGCGACGATTTTTGACTAACTGATGTTAGTAATATCGATCAACCGATGCAGTGCAAAATAATTGCTAATATCATGAGTACTAACAACAAATGTATCCTTATAAAATAAATCCGAAAATCCACCAGTTTTCTTAAAAGAACAGTGACACAACTACTCGTATACTAGTCACTCTTTTATCACACACAAGTTTAAGTACTCGACTATGAGCCATACCATTTGTGTGAAAGCTAGTGATACTAACTTGATTCTCAGACGGGACTAGGTGCAGTGTATTTCGTATATTATTACCATACTGACCCATTGAGGATAGATAAAGTTGATACATAAAGAGTGAAACAGTAAACTGATTTCCAGCAAGCGAATTTAATCCATCAATTTATTGATTCTCCGCGCATATTAATCTGAATTATTCATATATTTGATGATTAATAAAAGACAAAAAGCCATGTAGTTCTTCTACGAAAGTCCATAGTTTTGAATGGTTATAAAATGGATAACCATTCGCTGAATCAAGTGAAACCTAAATATTTGGATATTTGCATTGGATATAGAGAATCTTCACAACAGTTATACGGACACTTTTATGTTCAGTTGAGAAAATTAGGTTGATTAATTTATATGGTTAATTTAGTCACATATTGACCTAAGATACAGATATGATGAAACAATTCAATAATGAATGAAAAACTGAGTACTGAGCTCTCTGGCCTTTTCTAACTGCTATCGTTTGCGAAGGTAATTATTCTTAAATCAAATATCACGTTCATACAACAACCTGTAGAAATAAATCTATCATCTAACAATTACGTAACGATTTAACTGCAGGAAACCTATGAAGAGTACTAGGCAGACAGATATTTATCGCTTGAAACCTAATTTTAAACATTTTTTTGCGCTTCTCATATGTTACAATAATGAAGATAAACTAATATTGAAAATATTATGGGTGAAATTCTTTGTTTACCGATTGAGCCACTGACCAATCAATAGATAATAACGAATACTTACTTCACCCATTTTCATCTTATCAACGTTGATACCCATATGCGGTACATCTACCAGTTTGGCTGAAACACCTGGGATAAGCGCACCAACATGATCCAGGGTTTTATCACCAAACAGTGTAAGCGTAATAACGCCACATGATTCACTTAAACCATAACCGACTATTACCTATTAAAAATGTATTTTTTTAAAAAAGAAAAAATATATTAATATTTACATCAAAATAATAGGTTACAAACACAGTGGATGAATATAGTGAAGGTGAAATCTATTAGTTAGCAATGCTTAATATTTGGATGTTTCAATGTGAACTCAAATAGTGAGTTTGTAGAAATCATCAATGTGACATATATATCGAAATAACTCCACCTGTATATCTTCTAAGGACAAAGCAGGTCACAAGACCGGGTGAAGAAGGAGTGTTAGGCATGAGGTCGGCAACCCCACCCCGCAGAAAACAACATTGCTAAAAAACGCTAACCAGAATAAACAAACCAACCATTTAGACTCTGCCCTGGGAGTTGAAGGAAGAATGATGACGCCTCATGAAGAAAGCCGAAATTCTTCGTAAGTCGCAAGGCTGACGCCCCTTCTAACAACCAGAGCAACAATTTTTATAGGTACATGGAACGTCCGGACTATGTAGGAGACCGGAAGCATCAGTCAAATAGCAACGGAAATGAGGAGATACAATTTGGTGGTTCTCGGAATCAGCGAAACCCATTGGACCCAAGCTGGACAGCAAAGGCATAGATACGTGAGAGATGTTGCTGTACTCCGGTCACGAAGAGGAAAATGCTCCACACACTCAGGGAGTTGCTCTGATGCTGTCCAAAGAATCACGAAACACACTTATAGGATGGGAATCTCATGGACCCAGGATCATCAAAGCATCATTCAAAACAAAGAAGGCGGGAATTACAATGAATGTTATCCAATGTGATGCACACACTAATGATAGCAATGACGACGATAAAGATCAGTTCTACGAGAGGCTGCTCAGGAAAAGACCTGACCATCCTGATGGCAGATCTAAACGCCAAAGTCGGGATAAACACCAACGATGATGAAGATATCATGGGACGACATGGACTATGAGAAAGGAACGAGAATGGCAAGGGATTTGCAAATCTATGTGCATTCAACAAATTAGTTATAGGTGGCACAATATTCCCAAACAAACGCATACACAAAGCAACATGGGTCTCACCGGACCACACCACAGAGAACCAAATAGATCATATTTGTATCAATAAAAAATTCGCAAGGTCAATGGAAGATGTGAGAACCATGAGAGGAGCTGACATAGCTTCTTATCACCACCTGGTTGTGGCCAAGATAAAACTGAAGTTAAGGAAGCATTGGACAGCTGGGGGAACAGCATTACAAAAGTTCAATACAGTCTTCATTCGACATACTGATAAACTCAACGAATTAAAGATAACTCTCAACAACAAGCTACTATGGAGGACGATTAGAAAGGGATCAAAGAAGCACTAACTTCAGCATGTCAGGAGGTGCTGGTTCGCAAGAAACATCATAAGGAACTGATCACTATCGAAACCCCACACAATATTCAAGAAGGAAAGAAAGAACAAGAAGATAGCAATTAAGAGCAGCCGAACAAGAAACAGAGACAGTTAAGGCACAAGCGGAATACATAAAAGTAAACAAGCAAGTGAAGAAGATCATTAGTGTCGACAAGCAGAAATACGCGGAAGAACTAGCAACGACAGTGTAAAAAGTTGCAAGAGAAGGTAATATGAAACAACCACATGATACAACGAAGAAACTAGCAGGGAGATATTGTAAACCAGAGAGACCGGTCAACGACAAAGAAGGCAAGCCAATCACTGACGTAAAGGTAAAGATTGGCAAAGCATGTGAAGGATTCCCACAACTGAAGAACATATGGAGCTCAAAACAACAGTGAGCCAACATCAAAGTCAGAATCTTCAATACGGACGTCAAGATAGTTCTACTGTAAGGGGTTGAAACTTGGAGAACTACCACAACCATAATCAAAATGTACAGGTATTTATAAACAACTGTCTATGTAAGATACTGAATGCCTGTTGGCAGGATACCATCAGCAACAGTCTACTGTGGGAGAGAACAAACCAACTTTCAACTGAAGAGAAAATCAGGAAAAGACGTCGGTGGTTGATAGGACACCCATTGAGGAAATCACCAAACTGCATCACTAAACAAGCGCTAATTTGTAATCCTCAAAGGAAACGGAAAAGAGGATGGCCAAAGAACACACTGCTCCGAGAACTGGAAGCAGATATGAAAATGATAAATAAAAATCGGAAAGGATTGCCCAGGACAGAGTTGGGTGGAGAGTGCTGGTGAGCGGCCTATGCTCCTCCATGAGGAGTAACGGGTGAAAGGAGAACATGAATCGAAATACAGGCGTGCTTACTGACCCTCAAAGGATGTATGTTGTGGATTATTGAGAGAGGATCTATAGATAATATTCGGTTGTCTAAGTGGTACTTGGTATGTTGAAGCTCAAATTTGAATTACATGTATTTTATAATCCTGAAACAGAAACTCCACTTTGTTCTTAGTGAAATTCAAATAGTATTATGTTGAAAGGCATCTAAATTTAATATATTGGCTGATATTATTTTTAGGAATAAGTTTTCATGAA
The DNA here is from genome assembly GCA_944470205.2 of Schistosoma margrebowiei. Taxonomy (NCBI): domain Eukaryota; kingdom Metazoa; phylum Platyhelminthes; class Trematoda; order Strigeidida; family Schistosomatidae; genus Schistosoma; species Schistosoma margrebowiei. Next base: position 32,520,353 of record OX104024.1, on the reverse strand, counting down.
CCAAATAGTAGCACTTAAAACCAATATTAAGCATGGATTTCAACTGTGTTTCGATTCACTGTGAGTTACCCTTTTTATTATTGAATATATATTTATTCGCCAATTCGTCACATTTCAAGTGCACTCATTGATTTCAACATAGTATCTAGACTTGATTAACGTTATATTTATCTATGTGTACATCTATCTGTATCTTGGGTTTACCATGGGCATATCCATTAAAGAATAACAATGATCAAACAAAAAGATATTTTTCAGTGCTTAAGAATAAATGTGAACAGGAATGAGGTATATCAGTCAATAAAATTGCCTTCTTATTCACCGTTTATAACCTGAATTCATTCTGATAGTATTGACTGGACACTAAATATGTTCACAAAGTGATGTTATGGTAGCATGATGGAGTTATTAATTGGATGAAACTCGCGTATGAAGAAATCCATTTATTGAAACCAAGCAAGAAGATGTAGATAAATTCACTACGCAGTAAAGATACTATAAATGTGTTGCTGATAAGCATATATTCTACTGCAGAAATCGAATGAAGTGTAGTAGAAACATTTAAACCTGTTATCAAATAATTACAAGTCACAGTTACACCATTGAACCACGGTTCTACTTTACGGAAAGTAACAGTTTTACAAATAATTAGCTTCAACACTTACAGAAATTTCTAGAAAAATCACGATCCTATTTTAACCTGTATTGCTGGAAATGAAAGCTAATGGATTCATTGTGAGTATTGCAGAATCTATTCTAGTTAGCGTACGTTCAATAATACCAGGTACATTACAGGGTCGTATGATGTTAGATTTTGAGGATGACTGACAAGATGTTATAGATTTTAGTTTCATGCTCATTGAGGCTCACTGAAAAGGTATATCCGCGACTGAGAAATCTGATTTTCAACTACAAATTCGAAAATCGCATAGCGATGTAATGAATAAGAAATTTCCTTCTAGTTACCAGACACTGAATAGCTATTCAGTATACAATTCGTTTTTGTACTGGTTGTTTGAGTTTTCCCACTGATGTTTGGGACTGCAACTGAACAGTCTCATAACGCGATGGCATTTGAAGCGAACGGTATTGGGTTCGAGTCTCGGAGTAAACATCAACTCTGGGATGCAGATACATCCACCTGACGAGTATCAAATAGGACGAAATGAGAGTCCTGGATTCCACTGCTAACCATTATCCGTGTCTTCAGTATATACTCTCACAATTCTTTTTATCTTAGAGATTTCTTAAGTATAAATTCCTTTCTACAGTTAGTATACGTAGCAACACTATCTGAAAACATTGTTATTGGCGTAGCTTCCATATTTCTTAAATAACTTAAATAAAAGTGACAGTTACGACAACTAATTTAAACCAGAATCATTCTGAGTCAGTGAAATGGGGGATTTCAGTGGATCTGAAATATAATAGTGACTTACATCAAACGCACAGATACACACACGATTAGTTTTTATTTGATTGTCTGTTCTTTTTTTATTTGAATAATAAATCTGTTTAATTTTAGTTGTTGAATAACTTCATGCCACAGAATGAATTGTATGAAAACAACGCCGATTTCGAAAAATCATTATTGATTAAACTCAGGTTCATGGGTGTTCGAGTGTTATATATACATATGATCAAAACAAACATTTACTTACTGGACAGCCAAAAACTGCCCGTGTAAAACGTAAAATTTCACTTGCAACGGGTGCACTACCAGAGACTATTACTTTGACACGACCACCCAATGTTCGTCTAATTTTATTGAAGAATATAAAGTCCCAGATACTTGAATTATCGTATATATTTCTGAAGTAATAACAAATTAAACGTAAAAGTATCAGTTAAACTCAATGAACAACCTGATACATATGTACATCAGTTTAAGTTGCCATACCCCATTAGTACATCAAGATAAAACTGTCAAATCAAATTCTGTATAGGTAGTAACAAGAGTCATGACAGAGAGGATTGAGCATTTTGAGATACGATTAGAGAAAAAAAGGAATACAAATAGTGTGACGTTAAAACTGACCAACATAAGTAATCTAGTATTCTCATAAGTTTCTTCCAAATAACGCATTTTGAGAATCCAAATCTGAGTTTCAATCAATAATTTTATCTTACTATTTAACCCTTTGGAAAACTTGTACAAGGCTTTAACGACTATTAGGTGTATAACTCTGTAAAATACAGCTCGTGTTATATGATGCAAAGTTTGATGAACGATAAATTTGTAAAGTGAATTAAGGTGTAAGTCACAGAAAAAAGAACCAGCGAATACACATTACTCGTGGTAAAATTAAATACTCAGGAATCCAGAATTTATTGTAATTTGGAACTGTTAGAACCCTAGAACTCGCTTGGTAAATGCCTTATTTTTGTAATTCTATTTTAAAATTTAAATTTCTTGTTTTCTCGCCAAAAGCACCCATTTTCACCTTCATGTCGTATTTCCCACTTGGAAGGATCTTAAATGATATTGGTTCGTTGTCTCTTTAGATATGCTATTTTGTAACGTTCCCCAAGGACATTTTTACGCTCCATATATACACTTGTGTTTTGTCTGTTGTTGTTCGTGCTTCTGGATGATTGTGGAACAGATTCCCTTCTTTTGAGCCTGGACTTCTCTCTCTAGTTAGCGGGACTGGGACGCATCGGAATAGCTAGCTTATTGGCTATTGTATCACTGAGTCTTCGTTCCGTTCACAGATTAGGTGAACTCGTAATCATTTCAAATATAGCAAAACTCGCTTCAGTAACAAAGACGTGTACATTGATGAGGAATCATCTTCAGTTATAAAAATAAATAATGAGTAAAATGCACTGATCTTAGTCTAGGTATTATATCCTATACACAGTTTTCAGCTTCAAAGCGTATCTATAAACGTTTTTTCAGTAGTATACATTTCACAGTGAAAAATGGAATAAAAGATATTGTAAGTAAAACGAAAAACGAGCAATCACAAACGTAATACAACAATGAGTTGTTTCAAAAGCATTGACATAAGTAATCTGAATATCCCAGAGCAACGGATACCTTTTCTATTATGACAGAATTCGAAATTGCCAAGGACAGGGTTAGATGAAGAATGCTGGTGAGCGGCCTATGCTCCTTCACGAGGAGTAACAGGCGCAAGTAAGTAAGGATTCAAAATAGAAAAGGTGTTGCGTGATGATCCTGTAACCATGAATTTCCCATCTCATAAATGTTATTTATGCTTATTTGGAAAGCATTAGTGAAACTCTTTGTATTTGTGGAATATTTTTTCTTCTTCATTATCAGAATACAAGCAAGTCTTTTCTTTCTAGTTTGCGTTCAATGGAGCCTATTTATTCGAAGAACCAAAACACATATTCTCGATTCTCTGGCTTTTTGAATGATCGTTCTGGTATCATATATTGTGCCGACTCTCTACTAACCTACATTAATTGCTGCTAACTTTGCCAAGAGCAGAATCAGAATCGTGGCTTTCGAAGACAATCGGCTTTTACCATGTATCATAACTCTTTCGCATGAAGACCGTTCACCTCTTAGGATAGAGTTTTACTGGCTTTTCTGGTTAGTTGTTCCGTGTCGAAGTTTACACCATGCTAGGTGTGGTTGTTAACTCTAAGGCAAACCCTTTTTCTTTACCCAGGTTTGGAATCGACAATAGCTCACAGAAGTGTTCTAGGGCGTGTTAAAAATCACTACAACACCGGTCTATCAATCTTGTGTTGATTATACTCAGTAGCGCATTTACTTCTGAACGAGGTGATATCACTCATCGACAAAAATAATCTAATAGTGAAATTTGTGAACAGTTAAACTACCAAATTATATTCGTTCTACAAATATTGTTTTTTGTCTTTTGCCAGTTGTTTTTGTAAAGGTTTCAATTAAGATTGATGTTGTATCTGGGTGGTCGACCTTGTTACATCCGGATAGCAAACTGTTATATATAGGCAGTCGTTACTGTTATGTCTGGATGGATAGTCTGTCTTACTGCTAAATCCTACTGTTTATGCTATGAGACGGAAACTACTGCAATTACTACGACGCGAAGAAACAACACAAAAGACTGATGCAATGAAGATTTACTATCTCCCCAAAAACATCTTAAACAAGTTCTGAAATCGCATTGTCATTAGACCAAAATACAACTATTTATATATTAATTTTTATATATATTCTGTAATCCCGCACATAGTCGGAAATGCACAGGGTTACTGTGAAGCACATACTCAATACAGTTCACACAAATTGATACAAGGTAATATAGCTCTAAATAATGTCATCTATTTATAACGGTATATCAATTGACAACTCAGAAATGAACTGAACGAGTTTTGTAACTTAGAAGATTATTGGTGATCTGTTACTTTCATTTAATCAGCTCTGGCTAATTTTCCTCTGTAAACAGATTTTTTTTTAATGAATTAGAGATTTCTAAATATTGAAGTATGTTAACTGTCGCCATTTATTTTCCAGGTTTAGTTGATAGTTTACGCGAATACACTGAAATGAAAACAATTTATTGACAACTCACGAATATCGGCTGTATTTCTACTAGTCTTTATTACTTTTAAAAAACTCAGTCAACCATCACCTTCATTCCAATTTATATAAGCTGAAAATTTGCTCATGTAACTTTACCAGACAGTATCCATTATATAGAAACGGTTCTGTATTTAAATGCAGAAAGACTGTTATCTATTCAATGTGCATAAAAATAAATCCAACTCAATCAAGTTGCTATATTTTACGTCAAGTTTAGATATGAAGTCAAATGAGTTAACACTCAACGTGGATTCAGATAATCAAAAATTTAATTATTTGTTTTGTGTATTAGGCTGAGTTTAAAGATGTCAACTTTATTCTTTCTTTATATTCCATACCAAATTGATCATTTCGTATTAGCGACTAGTCAAATAGTAATCGCAAAATTTTGTTGAGGTTTTATTTGTTTACATACTTGAATTTCATCAAGCTAGATTACTTTGTAAGTAGAATTTAAAGATATAAAGTAAAGAATCTATCAGAAATGATCTCTATCGATTTTCTTACTTAATTTTAAGCAACTAAACGAAGAATTGTTGGATTATTTAGATCGTAATGAAAGTACATTTAAAAAAGAACGAAGATATAGGCGTACTTGTGAAACTAAACATAAGTTGTCCTTCTGAAGGTCACAAAACTCATTTTTCAAGGTCAAGGTTGTTTTTATGCACTTTAATATTGAACGCCACAATAACATGATAGATATTACAAGGAACAAACAAAAATTGAACTAGATGATAGATCTCAATATGTGAACTTTTCATTTTGTGTAATTAAATTTTTCTAAGCACGTTTTTCATCAACACAATAATAACACAGTCATTTCGACGACATTCGATTTCGTATGATGATGATGGTTAAATGCAATATATTTAAAATTTCTAGTAAAAAATTCTTTTTATTATTACTATTAGTTAAATGAACATGATACTCGCTTAGTTTTATCTGAACTGACCATATTAACCTTACGTTCTAAAATGCAATGATGGACACGATCCTAGTAACTCAGAGAACTATCAACTGACGGTCTTAACTGTGTGAAAAATCCAATTGCCTCGTGATGGAAAAATCTGTTAGAAGAAAATTTACTTGACCATTATTAAATAGTTCATATTCAATTGAAAACCTATTGTTATTATATTTTACATCACCATTTTACATTATTATTTTAAATTCATCTCATTGTAAAAGATTGAATCACGGAAAAACAAATTACCATGTAGTAAAAAAAGAAAATTCCTTAAGACAAGGCAATATATTGCAGGATTCCAATTTCTGTTTCATCAGTAAAGTAAAGTCACGATGATGGATTACGGTTACTATTTAGGCGTGTAAAGACATGTAACTTATTCATATAACTTTTATTTTTACACACTCGGTGGTTTTATGAATCATAAGAGTTATTCAAGTAATCATAGAATAGTTTTTCTCAACTGAATTCAATCACGTCACTTCTCCACAAAAATAAAAATAACATCTATTCTAACTCTCATCTTCTACCAATATGCAAGTCAGCGAACCACAATTATCGTAATGTTAAAAGAGGGCGATTTATGCCTAAGCACCTACTTTTCATATAAAATGTCACAGGTTTGAATCTCGCGATAACTACTGAGAATAAGGTGATGGGGTATCAATATTAAATGGTATACACACAACTATCTGGAACTAAATTAGAGTACATAAGTACTAACTTAATACGTTGCGAAAATAAATTAAGATACCCCAGTAAATAAATTAATAAAATCTCCCATTTTGAAAGAAATTTCATTTCATCGACTTTTTCTAAATATAATACTTAAATTCCCATGAATTGCAAATAAATAAATTTAAATGATTTTGAGAATACGAAAAATAAATGCTATACGATTGCTACTCAACGCAATTCATATCTGAGTAGTGAGACTTCATTGTTGTCGGTGATGTTCCATAACCAGCATGGATGGTTAAGTGTATTCAGAGCAAATTTACTGGTAGCAACTGGCGCCTGTCATTTCAATACGAATATCACAGACATTTATTAGACAATCATGTACCGACCAAATTACTACACTGTCAATCATCAGCGAACAATCATTTAGCTGCAATTAAGCATTACACATTAGCTTTCTTGATTATCAGGAAGTAATCGACGGCATGGGTAGAAAAGCCTTGTGGAATTTGCTAACACATTAATCGGCATCTGATGTATATATCAAGACACGAATTTCTAAAGTAATTGCAGCATCTCTACGAATGAAGAATATCTGAAACTCAAACAACTATCACCTAACAAAAAGGTCTAAATTTAAAACAGTTTTACAGTACGCAGCTGAAATGTGAAGAACTACCACAACCATAGTCATCATTAATAAATTGCAATAGGACAGAGATCATCAGCAACGATCTACTCTGACAGAAAACAAACCAGCTGCCAGTAAAAGACGCTGGAGGTGGATAGCATAAACTTTACGGAAAATAGGCTGAATCACAAGACAGGCTCCAACACGAAATTTTCAGTAAACAAGGAATAGATGCAGATCATAAAATGGATGGCAACGGAGATCGGAAACAGATATGAAGACCATGAAAAGCACTTAACAGTAATCAGAAAGGATAGCTCAGGGCACAGTTAGTTGGAACTTCCTAGTCGGCAGCTGATCTCATCAGAGGAGTTACAAGTTAAGGTTAGGTGTTAAATAGTGTTTTGTAATTTAAGAATATCTTCTTTACAGGATATGATCAATGTAAAAAAATCATTCCCGAATTATATAAACTGCAACAAAACAGAATATTGAATTGATCTTACTGGAAGATTGTGTAGTGCAGTTAAGTGAGATTGACTGAAGCTCTGAAGAAGTCTGGTTGACGGTCAGCTTGAGAATTTGAACTCTAAATTAATAGTTCACTGTTCTACTCCTTGTAAACACAAACGGTAGCGAGAAAATTTTATTTCACTATCTGATGAGTGAGAAGTTGCTGAATTGTATTCAGTCATTCTAAATACTAACTTAATAACATGAATTCGGTTAAGCAACAACGGCTTTTATTTCGGTCTATCGTATTTTTAAGACGAAGGCTAACACGAATTGATTATGTAAGACTTTACGTGCAAAAGAATTGTTACCGACAGAATAGTTGTTATACCCTAGTGAATCCAACCGTTTAGTTAGAAACAAAAACTAGGTTGATAAATGGTAAAAACATGTACGGGTTAAAGAAATGGTTAACCTTTACAGATTTCAACAGTATATACTTATTATCCTAGTGTTTGTTGACTGCAGAAGGGAAGAAACAACAGTAAGTACGCAAGCAGTTGAAAGCAGCTAATCCGATTATGAAACAAAAATACTAAATTCATGTTATTTTCTAATGTACATTATCAAGTGACCACATACAAAATAATTTTTATCACTGGGATGTGTTCCAGTGTTTTTCAGATTTCAGTTAACAAGTACTAAGAAGTATTTAACTTGCGGTTGAAAGCAATAGTTAAAAAAGCGTTTTACTCGTAAGACGACAGATAGTGTTGGAAGGAAATCATATTATTGGGCAAAAACGATCAAATTAACAACTAATCACAAGTTAAGTAGTTAGATTAATGAAGGGAATATATAACGTATTCTATGAGGTAAATATATATCTAGTTAATTGAAGTCGATGAAAGATTTAACACGATAAGAATGCAAATAGTGTGATATTTTAATACAAGCAATTTGAAAATATGAAGTCTTGCTGAATTGACATATGCCATCTTTCATACTACTAGGTAATGTTATATATGCTCATTTTCACTCTTTCCTCTGTGTCCCACAATCGGTAAATAATGCACGATGTGGAAGTTAGTGAAATAGAATTTGTGACACATATTCGAGCTGAAAACGCCAGTGTTTTGAGATAGTTATACTAGGTAAACTGCCGCTACTACGTCAAAACATTAACCTCGAGACCGCAGAATAGCTTACTCAATGATTCCACTGGCTACGAAGAATCCTTTGAAAATAAAAATGAATGAAGCAGTGAGCTGTTGAATATTCTCAGCTAGAAAGGATTAGTTTACACAAGGATGAAACAGCACTGCCGTTACCAATACGTTGTATACTCGTCAGATGTCTTTGATGTTGATCAGACAAGTTACTCTGACTTTCAAAAAACACATTTTGTTTAAATCTGAAATTTCACAGTCAATACTCATAGAAATATCGATCACTACCAATCAAGATAATAAATGTTGATATGTACAATTATACGACGATGTAGATTTGGAATAAAATCCTATTAAAAAACGGATCAACTCATCACTATAGAAAACAAGATATTATAGATTATTCGCAAATTTTTATGTATATTCATAACAGTTTTCACTTGTTCTGTGCTTTAATACTACTATACATGGAAATATGTGCTGATGAAACCAATTTAGAGGTAGGTAGCAAATGACTTTTTTACGAAATAAACGGCAATCATTTCACAGTAATTCACTGCACTATCTGTTAGTAGACAATCTGTCACGTGAAGCATAAAGAAGTCTACTATGATTGATAATAGAAGAGAAATGATAGAAGATGGAACACAGTCGAGCAGCTAGCTTGTCAAGATAACCAGATAGACAACTGAGAAGTCTTCAGTTTTAGACAATAAAAGTAGATTGGAGAACGCTAATAATAAGATGAAAAGGACATTAGATCTATAACTTGCATACCCAAAATTGATTACGGTTTAACTGTGATGATAGTGTGAATTATTCACTTACTTTTCTTGTTCTGCAACTTTAGATTCAACTGCATAATGGAATATGCTAGGTAGTAAAGGAACAGATGAAACCTTTTCCATTGCAACGGAATACAATCGAGATAAAACGCGAGGAACAGTGAAAAAGAAATGTGGTTTGACAGCTTGTAAATCGGCTAATAATCCTTGAATATTCTTGGTTAGAAAACCGATTCTCGCGCCAACCAAGAGAGTAGACAGCTTTGCAGAGAAAACAAACAAGAAAGTGACAATTACTAGTGACACAGAGAGATCGTCTAAAGATCCCGAAGTAATAAAAATATGTCAAACTGAAATTCTATCATCAAACGACACTCATAGTTGATAGACCAGTGAGCCAGTAATTATGTGGTGTGATTCAAAATTTCTCTTAGCTTTAATAATCATTATTGGTATATACTGGTGTTATCAATCAAAAATATTCTAGGTAGCTATCATCAATATCCTAGACATCAATAAATAAGAGCTAATTAGCAATTCTAAGTCCAATTTTCTTAAAACAAACACTATAAATTAAAGTAGTCGACTTGCACATCTAGTCAATATTCAACTTTTGAATTGGCTATGACCAGTTGCATCATGTTTTTCTACTTATTAAGGCATTACCGTTAACAATGAGAGCCAGAAAAGTAGGATTTTTAACAGATAAATCACGTTTTTCATCTAGGATAACTCACAATTTCATTTTAACCTTAAGAGCAATAGATGATAGCGATATAATAGTATTTCTGACCATTCTCAGTCAATCGGTCATAAAACAACGTAAGAATTAGCACCAGACGTATATTGACTCAAGCCGCTACACTTATTTAAGATAATGGGTCGAAATTAAAAACATAATTGCCAAATGAGTTGGAAAAGTGGTAGTAAGAAAACTGGAGGTAAAGAATATGGTC